>SKCR01042093.1:0-76361 GCA_019454045.1 Zanthoxylum bungeanum | reverse complement strand
TTATTCTTTTAACAATAATCTACAATTCAATTACTAAAGGATCTAAAAAAAAGGTGTGCATATGAATATAATTAGTTAGGAAAATAAATTTAATAGGACTTCATAAATGCCTCGAAAGAGCTTGAGCTGCTACTGTTGGTTTTTTTTTTTATACCCGACAAGCAAATGTGTTAGAAACATGATTGATTAATAAATTTATGATTCGATTTTATTCCATGTATGCATTTTGATTTGCTTTATAAAATTCATTAAAATTCTGTGACTATTTATGTAGCTTTAAATTAAATATATATGTATATGTAAAATGTTATATACATATCTGCATGGATACAATTTAAAGTGCAATAATTAAAATTTGTCCATGACTATGATTTGAAGTTGGGAACCTTCAAATCCAAAGTCATAAATACAGTTCATTCCATTATGAATGGTATAGTTCTATCCAGACTATATTATGTAGAGACATAGAAATGAATGTATTTTATATAATAAGATTATATTGGACAGGACCAGATAAAATTGAAAAGTTCTAATAATTTCCGTTAAATAAAGAACATCAATTTTATCATAATGATGGTCATATATGTGGTGATCTTAATTCATTGTATTTAGCAGACTCATGTATCATATTAATTTATTCTTTAATTTACTCGGTATGACTTTATATTTATTACATTTCATAAACCTTGTATTTTGGGAATGAATTGAATAAATAGCTGAGAATGCTAACCTGATACAATGAAATTCGTTCATAAGATTCATTGTTTGTTAGTTTAGGACCTGAACGATTAGCGCGTAAATTCATAAAAATTATGAATTAATTGTTCACTTGAGAACTAATGGAAGTCAAGGATAAAGATGTAATTGGAGAGGTTAACATATTTTTTATACCTAACTCCTTTACGAATCTGTTATGGAGAATCATTGCATAGGTAATGACTATATCAATTGACGAATACTTTGAGTAATTAATTCTAAATTCTGAGAGTGCAATTCTGGGTATTTAGTGGAGTTACTTCAGAATTAATAATTTCGTTTGATTAATAAAAGAGTTTATAATTAATCGACGGAATTATTGGAGCTTAGAATTATAGGTCCATCGGTCCCCTCAGTGTCTTCTATCACTGTTCGAACGATAATAATTGCGAAGAAAAATAATTGTGAATTATATAAAATAATTATGAATTATTTTACACTCTAATTATTCCATATAACTCTTGTTTGGAAATTATGAAAAATGTTGTCATAATATATTTATCAATAGATAATGTATCTATTTATTATATTATGAAAATTAATATTTAATTAATTTGATTAATTAAATTTTAATTTAATAAGATAATATTTTCAAAAGTTGAAAACTTTGAAAATTGTTTTTTAATGAATTATCTTTGATAATTTATAGGATAAATATTAAAGGATTTTATTTTGATTTTTTGAAAATCAAAATTGATGATGTTCTTTATGGATTTACTTGTCATTGTTTTGATAAAAACAAAATAAAAAACGTAGGCAAGTATTAGAATTTGATTTTATCAAAAATTCATCCAAACTATAAAATAGCACACAAACGTGAGCTGAGAAGGGGAAGCAATAAAAGTTGAGATTTTGATTAAAAATCAAAAGAACAACAACAAAAGACAAAAACGTGGCTGCTGGGAAAAATTAAAAAGATTTCTTCTTTGTTTTGGTTTTGAGAAAACTAAAAAGAAAATAGTATCAAAGATTCATCTTATGTGTTGAGTACACGAATCCTTCATAATAAATTAGAGTGTTCTTCGTAATTATTTTCACGTCCACACGTGCCGTTGGAGGTGAGAAGATAAGTCGAGGAAGATCGTGGTTCAAAGAATCGTGATTTATAGAGATCCAGATCTATATGTATCTTTCCGATTTAAGTTATATAAATATTATATATTATTAATGTACTAAAAAAAACGGATCCGATTTTTATTGTTCATGAAAAACAATATTTTTTCTGTTACTAAACATGATTTCCGCTGCACATGAACTCTGAAAACAAACAGCTACTTGCAGTGACCGTCAGAACTTAGTTCTCAATTAAAATAAAATAAGATACCATTAAACTTCTATAAATTAAGATCTTTAATATCATGATCAAAAATTATAAATTAATCGAGATATTATTTAATCAATAAGTAAATAATTTATTAGATTTGCATAGTAATTAATAAGAAATTAATTTACCATAAGTAAAAAATTTATTAGATTTTTTAAAAAATGAACTTAAAAATTTGTAATATGAATATACGGATTTATAAGGAATAAAAAAGTTGAATATGTTCTTTTTATTTGATGTTGTTCACGTAGGCTTTCGCTCTTTGAGATTTTATATTGTCAAAGTATAATCATTGAAAATTATTTTTTTAATATAACAAATGAATTATATTAAATGATGATTAATTTATCAAAAAATTGCCATATCTAAGCAAGCAGCACGAGCACACACTGGTGGAGTGCGAATGAGAGATGGCGGTGGCGCTTAGCAGTGCCAGTAATGGCGTCCATTCACGTGGCAGCAGGAATGGAGAGGCAATATGGGCAGTAAAATATTGATGAAGTCATGCTGACTTCACTCGCACTCTAATTTATCTAAAACTAAAGTTTTACAAAAAAATATATTATATTTTATCACCATTAGTGGACCCATTAAGTGATCAGTAAAATACCAATACTGCCCTTTATTTGACAAAAAAAATCTAATTATATTTTTGATGCGATTTAATTTTAGTTTTTCTTATTTAATAAAATATAATTAGATTTTTTTTGGCCAAATAAATAGCAGTATCGGTATTTTACTGTTACGTAATGGTCAATTAACGGTGGTAAAATATAATTTTTGTAAAATTTTGTAGTAGAGTGCCATGTCTCACTTATTTTTTGCACCTGTTTATTATTTTGCAATTCCTGAGTTAGGGTAATGATCATAGCCCTATGTTAATTTATTTCTATTTAAATTTCAGCTCTTTATGTTACATATTGTATGGTTAATAATTTTTTCCATCTCATCCTATTCGAGACATATTTTTATGTCCTGAAATTTCATGTTGGACGAGACAACAAGCACGAAAGGATTTAATGGAATAGGGGATGAGAACTAATTTTTTTTCCCAAAAAAATAACGATATGAGATTGAGATTGACAAATCTCAACTCGTCCCGTCCCATTGTCAGTCCTATATATTATTTACTTATTTATAAATTGTCGGTTATTGATTTGATTAACTTTGTTAACTAATTAAAAATTAAAAGACTGTTAATTTGGTAATATGAAATGTTTTTTTTTTTTTTACAGATAAAGTAAGTATATTAACAAAAAAAATTACAAAAACACAAGGACATACCTCAAATAATTATTTGAGAGGACAAACCCTCCTAACAACAAGAACCAAAAGCTATTAAGGGTAATATGAAATATTTGTGTTAAAGGATCAAGATTCATTGCTAAAACTCAGGTTATTTTAAAATGGAATCAAGTATCAAGATTTATTTAATATGAATTACTGATTATTAATAAATTTTTCATCACAAACTCAGGTAATGATCATCACAAGGCAGTTGGCAAGACAAAATATGAATCCCACCTGCAGATTGTACAGAGCTTAATTAAAAATGGTTGAAACAAAGCAGATGGTGGGCCATGGATGAAAAATCTTTCTTGTTTAATTATATAGGTCATCATGGATTACAATGGCTACCACTTTCTAATAAATAATCCGGCATAGATTGCTTAGAAGATCGGATTCTGTAAAAAGAAGCTTATCTACTTATTTTATATACTTGTCAAAGAAAGAAAGCGATAGTGGTGCACTAGCTCTACTCTTGACTAAAAACTTTATCAAAAAGCTCAAAATTATCATCAGCCAAAAGGCTGTATTTTATTTGTGAAGGGATCTAGCAACTGCAAGTAGTCATATGTTTATCCTTACCAATTAGTTTTATTAGGGACTGTTATGAATCATCTTCAATGATTTTAATATCTGATATTGTACCAAACTCACCTTGCCGATTGAGAAAATACTTTTTTTATTTGATATTATTTTGTTTGGTTTGTTATAATATCTCCAAAAGACTTTGTAAGCAATCATTCTATGAGATATTTTTTTTATGATATTTTAGTAATATTTATGCTTCAATCAGTTTTATATTCTAATATCTCTCCAAAATATACAACTAGTTAAAATAAGAATGTCATTAAAAAATATCCTCTTAAAAATGTCCCTTAATAAATGCTATTAGGTTGCTCAAATATTGAGTCATGTCAGAAAAAATAATTTCAAAATACACTATAAATGAAATACTCTAAATTAGATTTTTTTTCGGCTCTTTAGTATTGAAGAGTATTTTATTTATCTCTTATTAATGTTATATAATTTTTTATTTTACATCGTCATTATTACTACAACTATTAAAATAATATAATCATATAGGTAACCTAAAATTTTGATTAAAATAATGAAGCACTGATATTTGAAGTGAAGGTTGACAAAATATGGGTATTGTGCGTGCATAGCGCCACTGTACATTATACAAACAATGGTATTAAGCACTGTACGGTACCCATATTTTGTCAGGCTTCTGTTCACATATCACTTTTCAAAATATATAAACTTAGGTAATTTTGGTTGAATAATCAGATATTGACATGTATCCTTGACCAAAACGTCATTCAAAAAGCCATTTGAGATGAAAAAATAAAAATAAAAATAAAGATTAAAGATAAATGTTGACAGTTGTTTTTTGTTTTAAGAGTAATATAAGAAATTAATCACTCGAATAAACTTCCATCAATAGTAAATTTATTTGGTTGTTTGGGAACTATAACAAACTTAACAAGCAGAAAAATAAATCACAAAGTTTACGTGGTTCGACGGAAAGTGATTCATACATACGTCCACGAGAGAAGATAAGTATTTTATAATTACTCAGGGTCAAGACTCATTGACCGGCGCGTAATCACATACGTATAACGCAAGCGCACGTATCGTTCAAGTAGTATAAAAGTATCGATCCCACGAGAACTTAAAATATTTTGTTATTAATTTATGAAGTTAAATGTTTACAAGTATCTAATGGATTGGTTGTTTGATTGAGTGGTGACATTAAAATTTAAAACAAGTAAATAAAATTGCTTGAAAGTAGATTGAAGAAAATTCAAATTTATAAAATTATCCAGGATTGTGAATCATTCCAATATCTTTTTAAAAGATGAAGTGGTTATTTTACATTTGTGTAATATATTGGTTTATTAACCTGGAACACGAAATTATGTAAAAGCCTATTCCGATGGTCAAATACAAATACCCAGTATAACCCAATTAATCATATTCTTATGTTAACCAAGTTATATGAATTCATCAAGATTAAGTTCCAATTATGGCTACCCCCGCCCGACAGGTATATTCCTATCCTGTAAGGAAATCTATTAAAGGGTTATCTATACTCAAGGAAGATCGTTGGCTATTAAGTCTAAGGTCTTAAACCTAAAATCATTTTTCCAAGTTCATTTTAAGTTTACCGAATCAATCTTATTAATGGTCAGTTAACAAGATGCATTAAGACTAAGGCTCAATAAATAAACCTTTATATTACCCAAAACCGTAATTTAACCCCTTATAAACCGGTGATATTGGACTTCATCACAACCCTAGATAACTGGCTTAGTTACGACACATATTTACGGGTAGTAAAAACTTAAATAAAATAAAAGACATAAAGTAAAATGCTAAAAAGTAAATTGCTGAAAAGTAAATGACGGAAAGTAAATGCTGAAATTAAATACTGAAAATTAAATGCTGAAAAGTAAATGCTGAAAGTAAATTGCTGAAAAGTAAATTTTGAAAGTAAATTGCTGAAAAGTAAATTGCTGAAAAGTAAATGCTGAAAGTAAATTACTGAAAAGTAAATAAAGTAAAAGTACAATAAAAGAAAATACTGAGATAAAAGGATCCACTTTTATTACTTCTATTTTAGATATCTCCCTTAATATAATATATTACCTTTGCATGATAATTACCAACCAGCCATATAGGCGGTATCCAGATTAAGTCAAATTAATAATTAATTACCAACCGACCAATCAGGTGGTATCCAGTTTAGTCAAGTTAAAACCATTTTAAATAATTACCAACCGACCAATATGGTGGTATCCTCGTTAAGTCAGGTTTTAACTAGTTTATATATTATAATTAAGGAAGATTAATATAAATATTAGTAATAAATGTTTTACCTTTTACCCCAGCAGGGGGGGGGTTACCTCCTAATTACTGAAAAGTAAAAACTGAAAATTAAAGAAAGAAAAGTACTGTGCGTAAAAGTAAATTGCAGAAAGTAAAAACTGAAAAATAAATAAAAGAAAGTGCGAAAGCTGAAATTAATTACTGAAAGCTGTAAATAAACAAACAAGATACAATATTCTTAGTATTCTTAAGGAATTCCTTAGAAGAAAGTATGAATTTACAAATGAAATAACTTGGTATTTATAGGCAAAATTTTACCTCCATCAAATCATCCATCAAATCCATTATTAATTGCTCCAATAATTGCTCCACCAAATCCATTATTAATTTCTATCATGTTTGGTGGGAGCTTGACTATTTTTATTTTATTTTTATTTATTTATTTATTTTTTTGCTTTGAAAATGACTTTAATAATTACACATAACACACTTCCGAATGTTTCATCAAATTCGGTCATCAAATATTTAGAATTCGAATTATTTTGTTCTTCAAAGTTGTAGATCTTTGAGTCTTCTTTAATCTGAAACTTGAATCAGATCAATCCGATATCGGAGTAAACAGTTATGCCCAAAATACGATATTTGCGCAAAATTGGAATTTCCGAAACTGCACTTCGTTAGAACGCCCTTTCATGTTCCAATCTCCAAAATTAATATGCCAAGTCCAATTTTTTGCCCTTATTTTACCCACATTTCGACCTAAATGATTTCATTGAGTTCCAATATTATTTTATCTGCAAAATAAACTAAAACACATCAAAACGTTCATCAAACCCGAGAAACTAAACAAAATATTAAGTAAAAGGGGCGGTAAATATTGATATATTTTCCGCTCATCACTCACTCGAGCTGCAATGGACAAATGAACTCAAAAAGTGATAAAACACCTATGGTCTTACACAAGCCTGATACAATTCTCTCAATGAGTTGTGTGACTGACTAGTTTTCTCTCTCTGTCATTAGTTCTTAAGCTCTTAGCTTTTTACAAGTTGTGAGATGCAAAAAATTCCAACCCTTGAATCTGAGACTTCAACCTCTTTATATAGACTTCCAAATTCACTATTCCACCACCTCTGACGTCATCCTTTACCACATTCCTATAATTATCGTTACACATCCAATCAGATCAACCTATTTCACTATTACTTCATCGGCCTATGGTGGCCTATGGCGGCTCTGCCACCTCCCTGCCACTGCACCGGCCTATGGTGGCTTGACAGAGGCTACTTTCAATGAGAACCGTTATTTTTCCGCAGTCATCATTAGCCTTCTAGAAGCTTATCTTCTCACCTAGGGTATACATCATATGACTCCAATACAGATCGGCCTAAGATCCCATCTTCGTTCCTTTAGTTAGCATACCAAGACATATAATATGTGTCCAATTCCATTTACCTCTCTAAACTAGGTCAGGTTGACATATAATGACTTCATCGGGTCAGTTTCACAAATACCAAAAGAACCCAAAATCCATCACTTCTTCATGAGATCGGGTCGACATCAATAATTACCATGCCTTCAAGATATTCTATCTTTGGAAGAACCTCTCTAGATCATGCGGTCGGGCTCATCTGTCAAACCCTTTCTATCTCCCCGGGCCCTTGGGTATTTATCATCCATTTTTGGCTAAGTACATTACCCATTCCACTTTTCCTCAGTATTTGAACCTTCACTGGGGTGAAAAATCACCATCAACATATGTCCTATAGTTCTCGGTATCAACGAGTTAGTGAGTTGATGTCAGGAACTTCATAAGAAATGGTGGTGTATACCGATCTACTATCCTAGGTTGTTGGCATTTTGGAGAATGCTATATAAAATATGCCGATTCGGGCCGAGAAAACTTCAAATCTTCCCAAGCTCATCCTCATCGGGACGAGCTATTCTACATACTGCCGAAGATGTCATTTTTGTGATGATTTTCTTTCTTTCATCACCATTTGAAAAGGCACTCATAGGTTTCTGAAACGTCCATAGGAATATGTGATGGCATATTTGTCTTTCTTAAATGCCCATCACATCCACCAAATCCTTTTTATTTGGTCTCCCTATTATGCTAAGTGTCACCCATCGGTGACTTGCACGCCAAAACTTGGGTGGCTGAGATGAACCGAGCTCGTAGCTCTCATCTGAGCCCTTAATTTGAATTCAATGGCTACGATCAGCGCAACACGTTCCATTAATATGTTTCTACCATTCCAGATCGATGATCTAGATCTGCCCAAACAGCCTATTTAAAAGCCACTTCTGTTCATCTTCCAACTTTTAGAAAGCTTCATCTTCTCCAAACGCTCTCAACAGCCTCAAACATCTTCCGCACTTCTGTAACTTCGAGCTCTTTCAACCAATATTCATCACTCAATATTCATCTCCACTACACAAGTAGGTACTCCTCAATGCTATTTTTATTTCCTTTGCACTGAGCTTGCTTGATATTTACAACTTATATATGACAAACATGATGAACATGATAAACTTGTAACATGCTTTCTGGTTTTCGTAGGTTTATTGCGATTTTGGGTTTGTATTTCTGGCTATCTGGGTGTTTGTGTTTTTGTGGAATGCCTTATTTTTTGGTTTATATTGTTCATATGTATTTCAGGACTATGTGGTGGGTTTAGATTGGCATGAATAAATCAGGTTGTTTTCTGTGTTTAACTATGTTCTTGCTTACAAATTTAATAGTTCGCTGTTGTTAGGGTTTTTAGAGCTTTATAAGGTTAGTCACTTGGTATATATGACATAGCAAACCCTAGGTAAAATTGTTAGGGTTGGTACTCTAAGCGCCAATTTCTCTTGTATTTCACTGTAAATACATATGTAAATATTTTATTATGAATAAAATACACAGTTTCTTTAATATAACTTCTTATATTATATGGTAAAGACGTACATGACTATAGAATGATTAGTTATGATACTGTTGCAAAAACGTCGCAACTGTCATTGAATTGTTTCATAACCGTATCATTCTTAAATGTTCCTGGTCAAGGTTTATAATTTCTTGGTCAGTAAGTAAACCTGTAGAGACTGGTACATGTTGTATATTGGAATATTGGATTCCAATAGTTTCTCAATGAACCATGAGTCTCGGGAGACTCATATAGACATGTAGGTGTTTATATTGGATAAACACTGAACGACTCACCCAAGATTCTTAATAGATGGTACACTGATGTCAATAAGAATCTTCTCGAGTTGAGTAGTATATTGGTTCATTGACGTGAGATACCACTGTGGATATATGAGATATCCTCCATGTTGGACAATTATGACCCATAGCATCACTATTTGTAAAGAATATTTTTTTTGTACAAATTAACTATGTGACAAAAGAAAATTGCTATTTTATCATTATTGTAATTGGATTACTTGGATATATATATTAATGATAAAAGTCCATATGGCTAAATCGGATTAATAAGATATGAGACAGTATTAATCCACGAACGGTTTAATCATTAAATATCCCTAGTCGTAGTATTATCGAGACTGGACATTGATAATGCGTAATAGACTAGTATTACACTTGTGCGCGTTATGGAAGCTTAACGATATAGTTATTATATATTTAGGTATTGGATACTTATGCAAGTGTAATAAGAGGTTCTGTTAGCAGTTGCACCAGGAACAGTTCGCTCTGGATAGACCCACTCGGAATCCTATTGGTAGTATGACTCTATGGGAATCCGAATCAGGGTAGGTGTATGCGATCTTTAACCTGAGACTTACGTCGCTATTACTTGTGACAATCAGTTTACTTTGATATTGGTCGTCTGGAGCTTTAACAGGTTCTGTGTACGCCTGTATTGGGTTTACTGAGAATTGTAGTGTATTGGATGTGATGTCAAGATGAGAGTATCACTTCAGTCATATGGAGATGATGGTCACACAGGATACGAAACTAGTACTCTTAAAAGCTGCAGCTATCGGGATAGTATGACTAGGTCATGACTTTCCAATTACAGAGACTAGTTACTCAGGATCCGATACATGCTTCGTACGAGGCAGACACAGAGCCAGCCCTAGGCCCATCATGTGACATCCGATACTGGATCGTATTACGCATTACATAGTATTACTACGCCTGATACATATGATATTCCTCGGTGAATATTTCTGGAGAATTGGGTAGGCACGGTGCTTTGCTAGATGCCAACCATGTCTTGTAAATCGGTGAGTACGTGGTACGAGGTACACACGTGTTCGGATAGTCCGACAATTGTATTTACTGCCAACATATCCAGGAATCTCTTGGGTCGCTTCCCAAAGATTCACCAATGACATTTGACTTAAATAGAATTAATCTGTGATTAATTTTGAGAGAGAAAATTAATATGGGATTAATTGTGGCAAGAATTAATCTGGGATTAAATTCGTATAGAAGAGAGAATGTGATTAATTTAAAATTAATCGATAAAATAAATTTAATAGTTAAATTGGATTTTTTTATTTAATTTATTTATTTTGGGCTAAAATAATATATCAGATATATTAATTGAAATTGGATTTCAATACAAAATTAAAATTGGATTTTAATTCCGGCGAATGAATTAATTTAGAATTAATTCGAAAGCGACTATCGTAATAATTTTGCGAGGTATAATTATTTAATTAAATTGGATTTAATTATGTAGCGACGATAAATTCGTTTAATCGGATTAAACGAACCCGGGCCCAAGTTTAGTTGTGTGTTGGAAAAGCCAACTTAAATTTTGAATTTAAAAGTGGTGGGACCACTTGACTTACATCACTTGTCAAAGTTTGATGGAAGTAGTTGGCATAATAAATGAAATTCATTAAACACACAACCAACCAATTTTGGTAACAACTCACTATTCTCTCTTCCTCTCCACCCATTGCCGAATTCTCTTCTCACTTGGAGAAAATTTTTGCTTCAAAATTTTCATCAAAGCTAGCACTTGGAGGGTCAAATGAGGTGATAGGGAAACTCACCCAAGGAACAAACAACTCTACAACAAGCTTGGAGCTTCATCCAAAAGGAAAAATTTAGAATTTCTCCAAATCAATGTAAGTGTTTCCGCCACTTTTCTTGATTAATTCACACATATAATCATGTTTAGGATCTTGGATGCATGTCTTAGAGACTAAAAATGGTATCTAGAGCCTTGCTAAATATGATTTGGAAATCTAGGGTTCATAAACTTTAATTAGGGATTTTTGCTTGGAGTATGGAAATTCTAAATTGAGTTGTTGGTTGATGTTAGATGATGATAACTTAGAGTTGTGCATTGTTGGATTGTTGAAAAATTGATTGGATTAAATTTCCCCAAATCCTTACATTGGCCGAATACCTATCCTAGAATAGCTCATGATGATTTTTTAAAATTTGACACTTGGATGTGTTAATGGCATGAAATAAATGTTGAATGTTGATTTAATTGGATTTGAATCAAATTGCATGTTAATTTCTTGTCAATTGCCGTGAATGAGCATGTTGTTGGAGACTTGATTTTGCTTCAATTTGTGTGACATGAATTAGGATGATAAGCATGATTAATTAGATTAATTAATATTTTGAAAATGTTAGATTAATTAATTAGTTATGTTAATTACACTTAAATTGGATTAATGTAATATTTGAAATATTGTATTAATGGAAATTAGTCCATAAAATACTAATTGGGCTAATTTGGTTATATTTAGATTAATGGGCATGGTTGGGCCAAGTTTGGTTTTGGACAATTGGGTTGGATCCAATTGGGCCTAAACCATTTCCATAAAAAAACATGACTTTTGTGCCTTTAATAATCTTTTTGGGCCTAATGGGCCAAAATTAATTTTTGGCATATGGTGATTCCTAAATGGGCCAAGACATTATGGGCTTGATCCATAATGGCCAAAAGTCCATTCCTAAAGAATTAATTAAAAGCCCATTGGACCTAATAGAATTGGCATTAGATGCTAAATGGGCCTTTGAGACCCTTTGGATTGGATATGGAATCCAAGTCCATAAAGGCATTAATATAATAAGTGTAATTGTTTAATTTGGAATTAAACTTGAATTAGTATTGAATACAATTAAAATTGGATTTAATATTATAGTTCGATATAATTCAAGAATACTTACTTTGAGTATTTATTCTCAAACAAGTTGGACTCACGTATATCAAATCGTTGTATGAACATTGGATGGTCATTAATTGAAGAATTAATTAATTGGATTAGATTGATTGACAACATGCTATGTGTGAATGGTTGGATGTATTTTTTTGAATAATGTATATCAGATGGATATTAGATGGGTGGGGGCAATTTTGGAAATTATTGTAAATATGGTATTTATTTAAAATTGGACCTTCGTGTCCAGCCTATCACCTCTCATTCTCATTGTATTTATCTTCTCACCAATTCCCCTAAATGTAAATGAGATTTCTTATAGTGTTATGTAATTGGGTACTTTGAAGAATGTATAGTGCTAACGGGAGAGAGGAAAAAAGAGAGATTTGTTCTAGGAACAATTTGTATATATTGATGAGTGGTAAATCTATCACTATTTCCCACTCATTTAACCTAATATTTTGTATAGTTTCTTGAGTCTTGTGAATATTTTGATGTGTTTTGTGTTATTTTGTAGATAAATAAAGTTTCAGGACATTCTGGAGGTGATTTGGCCAAAACAGTGAAAATTGGACGTAAATGGCATTTTGGTAATTTTCCGCGTCGTGACGCCAAGAGCTTCAGCGTCGCGACGCCTAACGTGCGCCGAACAGTGCTAACGTGCGCCGGGTCCATAAATCGGAATCTGAGAAAAGTTTGACTTTGCTAAAATGCGCCGTGCCACGTGTCAGCATCCTACGGTGTCGACAGTCACCATCGTCACGTGTCGCCACGTATCACTTCACGTCATTGCCACGTCATCAGCCACATCACCAGGTTGAACGAGTCAACATGCCACCTCACCGCCACGTCATCATCAGCCAATCAGGAAGTGCCACGTGTCGCAATTCTATGGTGCGGACAGTCGCTTTCCCACTTGTCGCCACGTCACCGCCACGTCAGCATCAATTATTGGCTATCTAATCCTTATCTGACATGTGGCGGATAAGAATCTAGCCGACCAATCAGAAGCCGCCACGTGTCACAATAATTGAGTCCCAACCACTCTGCCACGTGTCACCTTATCCAGAATCTGCAACCGACGAACCACAGCGTGCCACGTCGACATAACCAGCGTCGCGACGCGAGCTGGGCATCGCGACGCGCGACCCCTACTGACCTTTATAAATAGAGCGCGAAATTTCTGTTTCAGTTGTACCACTCTCTCTCATGTCTTTGATGTAAAGAGGGAGTTTCTCTCTCTACTTTCTTTTAATTTTTAGTTTTTTTAGTTTTTAGTTTTGTAATTAATTTTAATTACGTTTTGTAACAATAGTAATTTACTTTTTTACTTTTTACAGTTTTTACTATTTACCATGATGAGGTAACTTCCCCAGCTAGGGTGAAAGGTAATTCCTTTACTATTGCTATTTAGATTAATCTCCCTTAAATATAATATATTCACTATTTAAAATATTAACTTAAAAAGGATACCGCCAGGTTGGTCGGTTGGTAATTCATTTTAATCTGGTTTAAACCTGACTAATCAAGGATACCGCCAGATTGGTCGGTTGGTAATTAAACTTTCTTACCGCCTATATGGCAGGTTCATGGACAAATCTTTTTACCGCCTTAATGGCTGGTTGGACTTAATTTGACTTAATCAGGATATCGCCTATATGGATGGTTGGTAATGTTATCACAAGTTTATATATTATATTATGAGAGATATCTAAATTAGTAGTAGTAAAAGTAATTCCTTTTACCTTAGCATTTTATTTTATTGTAATTTACTTTTCAGTATTTACTTTACCGCATTTTTACTTTATGTCTTTTATTTTCAAGATTTTACTAGCCCTAGGTATGTGTTGTAACTAAATTAGTTATCTGGGGTTGTGATGACTTTTAATATCACCGGTTTATAAGGGGTTATTTTATAGTTTGGGTAATTTAAAGGTTTACTTATTTAGTCTTAAGCTTAATGCTTCTTGTTGTCTGATCACCAATAATATTGATGTGGTAAATCTAAAATGAACTAGACATAGGGATTTTAGGTTTCAACCTTAGACTTAATAGCCCACGATCTTCCTTGAGGATAGATAACCCTTTAATAGATTTCATTACAGGATAGACATATACCTGTCGGGCGGGGGTAGCCATAATTGGAACTTAAACTTAATGAATCCAGATAATTTGGTTGACATAAACATATGGTTCAATTGGGTTAAACTGGGTATTTGCATCTGACCATCGACAGAGGCTTTCGCATAATTTAGTGTTCCAGGTTAGTAAACTGATTTATTACACAAATATAAATTAATCACTTCATATTTTAAATGATATTGGAAGAAATCACAACCCTAGATAGTTTTTAATATTGAATTTTCCTAAATCTACTTTCGAACAATTTTATTTACTTGTTTTTAAATTTAGAATCGTCACCATTTCAAATCAATCAAACAACTTGTTAGATATTAGTAATCATTTAACCTCATAAAATTAATAGTTTAGATATTAAGTCCTCGTGGGATCGATATTTTTATACTACTTGAACGATACGTGCGCTTGCGTTATACGTGTGTGTTTATGCCGGTCAAGTTTTTGGCGCCGTTGCCGGGGACTTATTTATCTTTTACTATTAGTTTATGGGTTAGATACGTTATTTGTATCTAATTTCTTTTTATTTATTATTACTATTTTCTTGTGTTTCAGGTTCTCAGAAACTACATGAGGCGAACCAGAAGCTTTGAACTCCGACCGCTTGACCCAGAAATTGAAAGAACCATCAGACAGTTGAGAAGGGAAAGGCGAGAAGGCCAAGAAGCTTTAGTCAACATGGAACCTGAACCTTTGAACGTTGCACCACCGATTCCCATTCGAGACAGAACCATTCCGGTGGTTAACAGACTCATTTCCTGTATTGTACTTCCTCTCTTACCATCAAATGCAGGTGACATCAAAACTTGCATTCAGATGATTCAGCAGTCAGTGCAGTTTGGGGGAAATGCAACTGAAGATCCTAATGCCCACATCAGCAACTTCCTAGAAGTTTGCGGCACTTTCAATTACAACCGAGAAGCTGAAGAAGCAATGAGATTACGTGTTTTCCCATACTCCTTAAAGGACAGAGCTAAAGCTTGGCTACATTCACTACCAGCAGGTTCTATCACAACTTGGAATACTTTAGCCACCAAATTTCTTGCAAAGTACTTTCCACCAGCCAGAACCGGAAAGCTGAGGAATGACATCACATCCTTTGTACAAAAAGATTCATAATCCCTCTGCGAAGCTTGGGAAAGGTACAAAGATTTGCTCCGGAAATGTCCTCACCATGAAATTCCAAAATGGCTTCATGTCCAAACATTCTATAATGGACTTTCTGGAATAATGAGAACCACAATCGATGCTGCTGCTGGAGGAGCTTTAATGGCAAAAGGAGAAGATCAGGCCTGGGACCTAATCGAAGAAATGGCTAACAACAATTCCTTGTGGCCAACAAAAAGGAGCATGATCCAAAGAATTGCAGGAATTTATGAAAGTGGAGCCAGTACAACAGTCAACGCCAAGCTATATCAGATATGCAAATTCATGGAGACTCTTACCACTGGATCCACAAGTTCACCATATGGAGGAGCACCAGAGTCGAACCAACTTGAAGAGATGGTGAATTATGTCAACAATTTCAACAGACAGGGGAACAATCCATATTCCAACACCTACAACCCAGGGTGGAGGAATCATCCCAATTTTTCATGGAGCAACAATTCAGGCCAACAGCAGAACTATCCACCACCTGAATTCCAGCAACAGAACAAAAGACAGGAGCAGGCAAATGAACCAGGAATAACAGAAGTGTTGACCCACTTGAAAAAGATAGAAACAAAACAAGACTCTCAAGCAACAAGATATGATACTATGTTTCAATCCCAAGCAGCATTAATTCAAAGTTAATCTCTTCTATTAAAGCACTGGAGAATCAAATTGGACAACTGGAAAATGCTCAGAGTTACAGACCGCCAGGTACACTTCCTAGCAACACAGAGCCAAATCCAAGAAACATGGGGAAGGAGCAATGTCATGCCATCATGTTAAAAAGCGGTACTGAAATCAACAAAGATGTTGGAGCCAAAACAGTTGCTGAGGAAGTTCCAAAAGAAACAAAGTAACAGATGGAGGAAAAAGAAGCAAAGGAAAAAGAACAGATCATTCCACCTCCACCTTTTCGTTAACGTCTTCAGAAGAACAAATTGGACAAGCAGTTTTCTCGGTTCCTGGAGATCTTCAAAAAACTGCATATCAACATTCCATTTGCAGAAGCGTTGGAACAAATGCCCAGCTATGCCAAATTCATGAAAGACATTCTTTCACGAAAGTGGGGATTGGGAGATTACGAGATAGTAGCATTATCAGAAGAATGCAGCGCTATCATTCAGAGGAAACTTCCCCCAAAGTTGAAAGATCCTAGCAGTTTCACTGTTCCTTGCACCATAGGAGAACATGACTTTGGTAAGGCTCTGTGTGATCTAGGTGCGAGTGTTAACTTGATGCCTTTTTCTATTTTCAGGAAATTACAGATTGGAGAAACAATGCCAACTTCAGTCTCACTAAAACTTGCTGATAGAACGCTCGTATTTCCAAGAGGCATAGTTGAAGATGTGCTGGTCAAGGTTGACAAATTCATTTTCCCAGCAGATTTTATTGTCCTTGATATGGAGGAAGACACAGACGTGCCAATCATCCTCGGGAGACCATTCTTGGCTACAGGTCGAACCATTATTGATGTACAAAAATGAGAACTAACCATGAGGGTACAAGACCAAGAAGTAACATTCAATGTTTTCAAGGCCATGAATTTCCCAGATGATGAAAAGAAGGAGGAATGTTTCAAACTTGATGTGATACACAATACCATTCAGAACTCCAATGCAATGCAAAGTTTTACTGACAAACTTAAAACATGTCAATTGCCTGTAGAGCCTAAAGATAAAGCGTCTTTTGTATTAAAGAAGCAAATTCTTGCACTACAAGCAACAGAAGAGAAAAAGTTCCACCAGCTCAATGAATTGGAGGAATTTCACATACAGCCTTTTGAGGATGCCAAATTGTACAAAGAAAAGGGCAAGAAAAGACATGATGAGAAGTTAGTGCGCATACAACTGGAACCATGGCAGAAGGTATTATTAAACAAATCAAGGGTGAAATTCTTCCCATGGAAGCCAAAATCACGGTGGTCAGGTCCATTTGTGATCACCAAAGTTTTACCAGATAGAGCCGTTGAGATAAATGATCCTGACGCTAACAAAACTTTCAAGGTTAAAAACAAGCATGTCAAGCACTACTGGGGAGAATCATTTGAGCGACAAAAAGGAAGTGTTACTGTAGACAATAGAACCTGGGCGACGCTGTTCTTGGCTCTAGGGAAGTACGAAATAACATGGAGTCGTCACCCGACTAATCTGCCCTCTTCTCTAACCCAATGGGAATCTATGTTGCCTCTCTTAAGGCCATGTGTCAGTGAATATGTGTGTGATGCATGTAATAGATATAATTATGAAAAGAAACTTTAAACTACTTGGCCCATTATCATTTTAAAGTATTTAATCACACCATCGCGTGGTGCAAACTTGTCCCAGTTGAAAAGGCCCAACAGGTTTACACTTTACAATGATATGGCTAAATGACTTCAAATGATAAAAGGCCCATTCACAAAGTGGCCCACCGGTATTTTAGAAGCTTTTGGTCCAACTGTCAAAGGGCACGAACTTGTCCCAGTTTAAATAGCCCAACAAGTTCACATCTTTTGACAAAAGGTCCAACTGGATCCAACTGGCGGTGGTCCAACACACAAACATAAAATAAACAACTATCGGTTCTTCATGGCTAAATTCCATAAGTGGGTTCACGGGGCGCGGACAAAGGCTCTCGCTGACGAAGGTTTGCCCACAACTAGGACTCCCCACTCAAGGGTTCAAGCGACCAAGTGAGTGCACCTTTTTTATACCTTACGGTACGTGCCAACGAGTTACGGCGTGTGACTAACTGTCGAATGGATTTCCCGTTGTAGATTCCCCAGAGGGAGGGTGGAGCAAGGCTCTCTTAAGTACCCAAGCCCCTTAGGCTCTTATCGCTTGGTGTCAGGAATAAACAACGAGTCCTCCAAACTAGTCTGTCACGACGAGCTACAAGCGATAATTTATCTAGGTGCCTTCACAGCTTTTCCCCGAAGGGTAGTGAGTGAAGGAAGACACCCAACCATCACCTAGCTTCAACAAAGCCTTTGATTAACCCCCTCAAACCACTATAGAAATGGTCAACTAATGCACAAATTATACACATCACAAGACATGATTTCGAGGCCGATTCTCTAATCCCCAGTGGAGTTGCCAAACTGTAGACAACAGAACCTGGGCGATGCTATTCTAGGCTCGCGGCCTAGTAGGGAAGTACGAAATAACATGGAGTCGAAACCCGGTGTGAACCGGGACAAAGATTTAAGGCCGCACTCACCCCTCGCAAGGGAATACCTCAAACCGTTGGGTTCGGAATGGTCCCTTACTTATGTCACTTGTGATGATATAATTTGTGCAATAAATCAACAGAGTCTACTCAATAATCATGCTCAAGAGTACTTAGATCTAACGTGCTTTCATCTAACTAACTCCTAATCTAAATTTGCATGCTTGAAAGTAAATCTTCAAACAACAAACACGCAATTTGACACAACGAGCATATTGAACCATCAAACCAAAGTAAACGAATAACTAATCAAACATAAACATAAACACAAAACATCATGCATAACGAATAAAGAAACAACATAATCATGCTTAGAAAATTAAATAATAAACTAATACTAGATCATGCTTTAGAAGACAACCTACGAATTATAACATGCTCAAATACAAACTTGGATGAGACGAAATATGTATATCTTTAAGTGGTACGTGGCGTTGTATCCCGAGTGCAGACCGCACTACCGTCCATTCGGAATCGGCTACGGAATTTACGTCCGGGTTTCCATCCGATATACCATAAAAGGGAACACATATCTCGCTCATCCAACAATCACATCATGCCTCAAACGACTCTCATGCAATAATATTTTAAAATAAATAAAATAAAATGAAAGATGATAAATAAACAGGTGCCCTCAGGTCTAACCTCTTTTGTTGTCTCAAGAAATGGCGTTACACGTCCGTTGGAAGAGTGATTGATCCGATGATTTTCCGATTTGTCTACGCATCGTCTTTCCTCGTTTTTTTGATGCTTGGGCTGCTGTTTTAAGTCCGTTTCGCTGCTGTTTGGTCGCTGTGTTTCAGGTCACTGTTTTGGTGATTTTGTGGACTGTTTTGGGTGATTTGGAAGGCTTGGGGTTGCGGTTTCGTAAGGTATCCTAGGGGAAATTTATGTAGATTTTTGGGGTGTTTTACAGGTGATTTTAGGACTGTTTTATAGGCTCAACTCACTGCCAAAACCGATCAAAACAGTGGGCTAAGTTGCAGCAGTTCAAGGTGTAGCGAGGGGTGTTTTTGGGACTGGTTTGGGCGCTGAATTGGGGCTGTGATTGGAGGGTGTTTTGCGGCACTAAGGGGGCTGTATTTGAGGCTTATTTTGATGTGTTTTTGGGGCTGTGAATGGTGGCTAAGATGCGGCAATGTAGGGTTGAATTTAGGGCTTGGGCGTGAAGGGTATTGATGAAGGAGGGAAGATGCGGCAATGAAGGGTATTTGATTTTGAAGGTGCGGCAATGGAGGCTTCAGGGGGATGTTTGGGCGTGCAATGGAGGCTTAAGAGAGTGCTTTAGGCCTGTGAGAGAGGTATATGAGCCAGGGTTATGAAGGGGTGGTGAAGGCCTCTTTTTATAGGTAAAGAAGTGAGGGCTTTCCTTATACGACAAGGAGTAGGATTTCTCATTGATGGTGACATCTCCTAATCCTCTTCACACAAGGATCAAATCTCTACAATCTAGGATAATGATTGGCTTTGATTGGGCTATGGATTTGATTTGATTTTTTATAATTAGGAAGGGATTTGACTTGATTTAAGCATGTGATAAATGTGTATCTTCCTAATTTAAGACATTATGGGCGTGAATGATGACCTTTGGGCATGGGTTTGGTTTCATGGGTAGGCTTGGGTATTTTGGGTTTGGTTTGGGTTTGATAAGTGGTCTATAGGAGTTTTGGGCCTAAGGTAAGCTTTGAAACGGAAGTCCAACAAACAACCGGAGCCAAACAACGAGTTTAAATCCAACAAAAATTCCATTTTCCAACTTTACCCTTCCAACGTCCGTTTCCTGCAACTTTCATGGCTAAAGAGGTAGTTGCCTCCATACGAGACTCATCATTGGGCTAATGTGTAAAAATGCAATGCCTATAGTTACACTTTCAGATCCAGCTTAACGTTCGAGAAGTCACGTCTGGCTGACGACTCTAAACTTAGCACTAGCAGGGAGGCAACCCATGTAATTTTTTATATATTGTTATCTGGTGTGTTTTAATTTTGTGTGTTTAATTTTTGCAGGTTTAGTCATTTCAAGATGGAAGAAGCTCCCGCAAATCTTCGCAAGCAATTCCCTTTCTCTCCCTCAAAAATCTTTGATGAAAGTCTACAAAGCTCGCTTGGAACGGATGAGATTACTGATGATCAAAGGTATTCCTATTGACATTCGTTGGATTATTGAAGCACGGGTCCGAATGGCAGGTGAGTTTTCTGACTCTTTTATTTCACATCTGTCTTGCTTAGGAAAGAACACATATCCTAAAAAGAGAAGAGCCAAAAGAATGTGTGTTTGTTATAAATGTGCTCGCATGTTTTGTAATACTCGTTGTCGTTCTTTAGGAATGGTGTCCGATAACCGCGAAGATAAGATTAACTTCATTAGGGATGGCTTGAGTAAGGAGTCTTTGGATGACATATCTAAAACTCTTGAGATGCATCCCAGTGGATGTGTGTATCATGAAATTCGCATGTTATATGCACAATTCTAAAAGGAAAGACAACAGTTAAGTCTCGGGAATCTGACTCAAAAAGACCCTGTTTGCCAATTTATAAGAAAATTGGACGGGAAGCTTGTCTTTGACGCATAGACGTCAATCAAGCCGTTACTTTTCTTGTAAATATTATATCTCTTTGTCTTTTCTTAATAATTGTGATTTGTTGTGTTGTTTTTCTTTTGTTTTCTCCGACAGGATCCAGACCTTTTTGACTATCACGATATTATTTCGCTACTAATCGTCATCTGGAAGATACTTGTGCTATTTTTACTCACCCTTTTCAGGTACTATAAATTCAGCCTGTCATTGCACTTTTGAAGGCATCCAGAGTTGAGAAAGAAATACATAAAAAAAAATGGAAGCCACTTCAAGAAGACGAGTTGAAAACATCTGTGTGTTTTGCGGTAGTAGTGTTTGTATTAAGCCACAATACGTAGAAGCAGCACAAGAATTGGGTCGAGTCTTAGCTGCAAGGAATATGCAATTAATATATGGCAGAGGCAATCTTGGACTAATGGAATCATTTCAAAGGCCGTACAGGAATGAGGCAGTCACGTTTTGGGAATCATCCCAAAACCCTTGGCAGAAGCAAATCTTATTGAACCATCAAACGGAGAGGAACTGATTGTGCCAGGTATGTCTGAACGACTGGTAGAAATGATTAACCGTGCTGATGCTTTTATTGCTTTGCCAGGTGGCTTGGTTACATTGGAGGAAATTTTTATAGTACTATCTTGGGCGAACTTGAACATACATCAGAAACCAATTGGGCTGTTTAACTTTGATGGATTTTATGATTTTCTTTGTGTATTTCTTGATGATGCTCGGAGAAATGGGTTCGTGTCAAAACCTTTAAAAGAACTCCTCTTTACTGCCAGAACTGCTCTGGATCTAATAGACCAACTCTTAGCCTATGAACCACAAGTTGACCCTATCCTTTCAAAGATAAATTGGTCCGAGGACGATCGTGGTAAGAGGCATCGTGTTAATCTGGATCTTAACCTTTAATTTCTTGAAGAATTTTAGCTAACCAGGTACTACCTTCTAAACTCTTCTTCTACTGTTTAAGACATTGGGGACAATGTCTCATTTAGGATTGGGGGAGGGAATTAGTTGATCAGTACCTTGTTTTTAGTTTGTGTGTTATTTTTATTTTTAGTCCAAAATTTTTCGAAAAATACAAAAAAAAAAAAATTGAAAAATTTTCAAAAAATACAAAAATATTTTGCGTTTTTGTTTTTATTTTGACTAAAAATGTGAAATTGGTAAGAGATAGCTGAGTAAGGAGTTTCCACTCCTGAGACGTATCTCAAGCTTATTTTCGAAATAAGTTAATTTTTATTTATTTCCTTTTAAATTATTTAATTTGTAAATTCTCCATAAAACGGACTAAAATGGATCTTCTTATACTCAGTTGGCAGGTATTATCAATATACATAGTAACATACGGACATGAGCTAAAATTGAAAAGTTTGTAATATTCAGTGCTCTAGTTTAATTGGAGGAAGCATCTCAAAAAACAATGGAGTAAAAAAAAAAAACGTTCGAGGTCTGAGTTATTAAGTCTGTAAGGGTGTTTTAACACCTAGTGCCCTAAAGCCAACTGGTTTGGGAGTCACTGGCCCAAAGCTCGTTCCATGGATCAGAGATGTTGTCGAATAAATATATATATCTGAAGTCTGAGTAATTAAGTCCGTAGGGGTGTCTTAACACCTGGTGCCCTAAAGCCAACTGGTTTGGGAGTCACTGACCCAAAGCTCGTTACATAGATGGAAGATATTGTATATAAATATAAAATAGAGAAAAAAATATCAAAGAAAAAATCAGAAAAATCAGAAAAATTATTCCATTGCTGCAAAAAAGGTGTGAATTCCGATAAAACTTTAGGACAAAAATATTACTCTTTTATCAACTACACTTATGACTGTTGTGGGAAAAAATGAGTTGTTTAATATTTTGTTGGCTGTCTATATGAAGATTGGTAAAAATAATCGGAGAATTTACTTATTCAGTAATTTAGAAAGAAACAAAACAACTAGTAACTTAGAGTAGAAGTTTCACCTGATTAGTCACTAACATCTTTATTCTCTTTTCACTTGTCTTTTTGCTTTTGTGTACATTAGTTTCACTACATTTTTACTTTTGTAAAAATGTTTGTGGGTATCATTGCTGTAAACCCTCACGAGACTACAACTCGTCCACTAGGGACACCTAGGGGTTTAAAGGCTTGTTGCATACGCTAAATGCAACCGTGATCCCTACGAAAGTGGTTTAGTTAAATTTTATTATGTTATTTTATTTTATGTTTTGCTCGAGGACTAGCAAAATATTAGGTTTGGGGGTGTGATGAGTGGTAAATCTATCACTATTTCCCACTCATTTAACCTAATATTTTGTATAGTTTCTTGAGTCTTGTGAATATTTTGATGTGTTTTGTGTTATTTTGTAAATAAATAAAGTTTCAGGACATTCTGGAGGTGATTTGGGCCAAAACAGTGAAAATTGGATGAAAAGGGCATTTTGTTAATTTTCTGCATCGCGACGCCAAGAGCTTCAGCGTCGCGACGCCTAACGTGCGTCGAACAGTGCTAACGTGCGCCGGGTCCACAAATCAGAATATGAGAAAAGTTTGACTTTGCTAAAATGTGCCGTGCCACGTGTCACTATCACAGCCGATCTGCTAACATGCGCCGTGCCACGTATCAGCATCCTACGGTGCCGACAGTCACCATCGCCATGTGTCACCACGTATCACTCCACGTCATTGCCACGTCATCTGCTACATCACCAGGTTGATCGAGTCAACATGCCACCTCACCGCCACGTCATCATCAGCCAATCAGGAAGTGCCACGTGTCGCAATTCTATGGTGCCGACAGTCGCTTTCCCACGTGTCGCCACATCACCGCCATGTCAGCATCAATTATTGGCTATCTAATCCCAATCTGACATGTGGCGGATAAGAATCTAGCCGACCAATCAGAAGCCGCCACGTGTCACAATAATTGAGTCCCAACCACTCTGCCACGTGTCACCTTATCCAGAATCTGCAACCGATGAACCACAGCGTGCCATGTCAACATAACCGGCGTCGCGATGCGAGCTGGGCATCGCGACGCGCGACCCCTACTGACCCCTATAAATAGACCGCGAAATTCCAGTTTCAGTTGTACCACTCTCTCTCATATCTTTGATGTAAAGAGGGAGTTTCTCTCTCTACTTTCTTTTAATTTTTAGTTTTTTTAGTCTTTAGTTTTGTAATTAATTTTAATTACATTTTGTAATAATAGTAATTTACTTTTTTACTTTTTACAGTTTTTACTATTTACCATGAGGAATTAACTTCCCCAGTTATGGTGAAAGGTAATTCTTTTACTATTGCTATTTAGATTAATCTCCCTTAAATATAATATATTCACTATTTAAAATATTGACTTCAAAAAAAATACCGCTAGGTTGGTCGGTTGGTAATTCATTTTAATCTGGTTTAAACCTGACTAATCAAGGATATCGCCATATTGGTCGGTTGGTAATTAAACTTTCTTACCGCCTATATGGCAGGTTCATGGACAAATCTTTTTACCACCTTAATGGCTGGTTGGACTTAATTTGACTTAATCAGGATACCGCCTATATGGCTGGTTGGTAATGTTATCACAAGTTTATATATTATATTATGGGAGATACCTAAATTAGTAGTAGTAAAAGTAATTCCTTTTACCTTAGCATTTTATTTTATTGTAATTTACTTTTCAGTATTTACTTTACCGCATTTTTACTTTATGTCTTTTATTTTCAAGATTTTACTAGCCCTAGTTATGTGTTGTAACTAAATTAGTTATCTGGGGTTGTGATGACTTTTAATATCACCGGTTTATAAGGGGTGATTTTATAGTTTGGGTAATTTAAAGGTTTACTTATTTAGTCTTAAGCTTAATGCTTCTTGTTGTCTGATCACCAATAAGATTGATGTGGTAAATCTAAAATGAACTAGACATAGGAATTTTAGGTTTTAGCCTTAGACTTAATAGCCCACGATCTTCCTTGAGGATAGATAACCCTTTAATAGATTTCCTTACAGGATAGACATATACCTGTCGGGCGGGGGTAGCCATAATTGGAACTTAAACTTAATGAATCCAGATAATTTGGTTGACATAGACATATGGTTCAATTGGGTTAAACTGGGTATTTGCGTCTGACCATCGACAGAGGCTTTTGCATAATTTAGTGTTCCAGGTTAGTAAACTGATTTATTACACAAACATAAATTAATCACTTCATCTTTTAAATGATATTGGAAGAAATCACAACCCTAGATAGTTTTTAATATTGAATTTTCTTAAATCTACTTTCGAACAATTTTATTTACTTGTTTTTAAATTTAGAATCGTCACCATTTCAAATCAATCAAACAACTTGTTAGATATTATTAATTATTTAACCTCATAAAATTAATAGTTTAGATATTAAGTCCTCGTGGGATCGATATTTTTATACTACTTGAACGATACGTGCACTTGCGTTATACGTGTGTGTTTACGCCGGTCATATATCTATCCGCATATCATTATTATATTTATCGCGCCTTATTATGATTTTAGAATGCATGTTTAAGGGTGTATGATGAGACCTAATCAATAATAATAAATTGTTTGCCAATTTATGAAAACGCCCTCGCATTTAATATTAAGCGTTTCCTTCCATTGAGTGGTTCTCTCTCAAGATCCAAGATTGGCTTTGATTTGTTGGCCAAAGTCAAGATCATTGTATATCGCGGATGTGTTTGAACCATGAAAGGTTTGTTAATATCGCATGTCTTGGGCAGTTGTGACTTGTTGGCCAAAGTCAAGGTCACTCCTGTTCATCGACATGGATTACAAAGTTTTCCCACTGTCAATGGGTCGCGCTTAATTGGAATCATTAAGCTTGTTGAACCAAAGCCAATGCTTAGTTGATTTAGAGGAAACATGTTAGGAAATATATTGGATATATATTTCGGACTTGGATGTCTTCCTACCGGATCTAGAAATTGGATGAGATCCAATTGATATTAGAGATCTACCTAGTTAAATTTTATAAAGCTTGTTGGCCAAAGTCAAGGTTGTGTATTATTTAACGGGATCCTGCCCACTACGAAACTAGGTTTCCCGAGTACTCAACAGAGGGTTAGAAGCTCGCCGAAAATTAGTTGGAGGCTAGTATTAAATTTGCAATTTCGTTTAATACTCGCTAATATGCGCACTCTATTATTATTTTTCGTTATTATATATATTAGTTGGACTAATATTATTTTATTGTTTTCTTTGAACAGTTAGACTGTATTCAACACTACTCCATTTGTAGTTGGTTATATAGTTGGACTATAATAACCATTGCATTTGAGTGTACCCGAAACACTTGATTGGATAGTTGGACTATAGCAATCAAAATGGCTGGAAAGATTAGCGTTAGAGACATAATCATGGGTGAGAATGTCTTTAACGGCGCAAATTTTCCAGACTGGGAAATGAACCTCATGATAGTCCTGGGAGCTGAGAAGTTGCTCTATGTAATAGAGATACCTCTCGGGCTTGAGCCCGGACTTGAGCGGCCAATAGAGCATGATCTTTGGAAGACTCATCGTGATGATAACTTTACTGCTCAATCTGTTAGCTTGCTACAATGACTCATCAGTTTCATCGTCAGAAATAAGGATTGGATCCTTATGCGATGATGTTGAAATTGAAGGATCTTCATAGATCTAATCTTAGATCTTAGAAGTATGATTTTCAGAAGTAGCTCTTTCACTCTCGTATGTCAGAGGGTACATCTGTCGAACACTACGTGTCGCAGATGATTGCTGACATCGAACAACTGGGTCAGCTGGGCATTACCTTCGAGGCCGAGACTTCCATAGATTTGATCTTACAGTCTCTGCCCGACTGTTGGGGCGGGTTCATCATGAACTATAATATGATGAACCAAGAGAAAACTCTTGGAGAGTTAATGGCTATGCTGAAAGAGGCAGAGCCAGAGCTTCTGAAAGGCAAGAAGCACGATGCGCATCTTACTTCGACATCCAAGAAGGCCAAGACTTGGCCAAAGACTTCTGGGGGTGTGAAGAAGAAGAAAAAGAAGGGTAAAGCTCAATCATCACAGTCTTATGGGAAGACAATGGACAAATCCCAAGACGTCTGCCTACACTGTGGCAAACGGGGTCACTGGAAGCGTGACTGCCGTATGTACAAGGCGGACTTTAAGGAAGCGAAGGCTGGCAAGGCTCCGACTTCAGGTATGTCTGTTAGTGAAATAAATATGTCTATTGCTAGTTTTAAAATTTAGAATTTTGATACTAGATGTGGTACTCACATATGTACTGATGTGCAGGATCTGCATAATAGTAGGAGACTGGCTTTAGGGGAGATCGATCTGTGAGTCGGAAATGGGACGAGAGTCGCTATTTTGGCCGTTGGCACCTATGTTTTGAACCTGCCCTCATGGCATGTATTTACATTAGGCGACTGTTTTTTTGTACCTAGTTTGACTAGGAATATTATCTCTATATCTAGTTTAACTCGATGCGGGTACACCTTTGGATTCAGGAACACTGGGTGTTTTGTTTATAAAGATGATATTGAGATATGTGCAACAGATGTGAATAATGGTCTTTATATTTTGAATATAAACGAATCTCAAACATATAACATGACCCATAAAAAGCTCAAATTGAGTAAAACAGATGAGACTTATTTGTGGCATTGTCGTCTGTGACACATAAAAAGAACTCGTATATCCATTTTTTCGAAAAATGGATACTTGGACGGATTTAATCCTAATTCATATGATGTCTGCGAATCTTGTTTGTTAGGTAAAATGCCTAAAACACCTTTTAGTGGTAAAAATGTACGTGCCACCAAGCTGTTAGCCCTCGTTCATAGTGATGTATGCGGGCCCATGTCTGGCCAGGCTAGATATGGATATGTATACTTCGTAACCTTTACGGATGATACATTGCGTTATGGTTATGTGTATCTTATGAAACACAAGTCGGAAACTTTTGAGAAATTCAAAGAGTTTCGACACGAAGTAGAAAAACAGACTGGCAAAAGTATTAAAACATTGCGGTCGGACCGTGGTGAAGAATACTTAAGCAATGAGTTTCAAGATTACTTGAAAGAATATGGTATTCTTTCACAGTGGACTCCTCTCAGAACACCTCAATTGAACGGTGTGTCTGAACGGAGAAACCGAACTTTGTTAGACATGGTAAGGTCAATGATGAGTCACACAGAGCTACCAATTTCCTTTTAGGGATACGCATTGAACAGTGCAATACTTATTTTGAATAAGGTTTCGTCAAAGTCTGTTGAACAGACTCCATATGAAATACGGACATGAAAGAAACCGGGTTTCTCATTTCTTAAGATTTGGGGATGCTGGGCATATGTTAAACGTTTGGATAGTACCAAACTAGAACCCAAATCGGATAAGTGCCTATTTGTAGGTTATCCTAAGGAAACGAAATGATATTATTTCTACAACCCACAAGAGAATAAAATATTTGTTGCTCTTCATGCAGTTTTCCTTGAAAACAGTGGTAAGTAGGAGGAAAGTAGAACTCGATGAAAATCGGAGTGATACTATTCTTGGCACCGACCCCCTCACGGAACACGAACAGTCCATCATGGATGAGACTGTTCTAATACATAAGAACCGCGTAAGTCGGAGAGAGTCAGAAAATAACCTGAGAGGTATGTGTTTCTGATCTCACCTTATGTAGACATTAATCTTTTTGAGGAAGTTGAATCGGCTACGTATGAGGAAGTGATACAAGGTATCGACTCCGTTTTATGGCAAAAAGCCTTGATGTCCAAAATGGATTCCATGTATACCAACCAAGTTTGGACACTGGTTGATATACCAGAAGGCATTAAGACTATTGGTTGTAAATGAGTCTTGAAAAGAAAGAAAGACATGGAAGGAAACATACAAACGTACAAAGCTAGACTTGTAGCTAAAGGGTATCGTCAACGACATGGTGTCGATTATGACGAGACTTTTTTACCCGTTGCCATGATTAAATCCATTCAGATAATGCTTGCTATTGTTGCATATTTCGATTATGAAATATGACAGATGGATGTCAAAATCGCTTTCCTTAACGGAAACCATTTGGAGGATGTTTATGTACAACAACATGATGGTTTTATCGTACCAAGACATGCAAACAAGGTTTACAAGTTAAACCGATCCATCCATGGATTAAAGCAAGCATCGCATTCTTGGAACCAACTTTTTGATGAGATCATAAAACAATATGGTTTCATTCAAAACGAAGATGATTCTTGTGTATATAAGAAGGTTAGTGGGAGCGCACTGACATTCATTCTCATATATGTTGATGATGTATTGCTTCTTGACAATGAAATTCCCATGCTACAATCGGTGAAAGCTTGGCTTTCATTAAAATTCTCCATGAAAGACCTGAGAGGAGCAGCCTTTATTCTAGGAATAAAGATATACCAGGATAGATCCAGAAAGCTGCTGGCATTCTCCCAGAGCTCGTAGATTGACAAAGTGTTGAAGAGATTCAACATGGATCAGTCCAAGAGGGGGCTGCTTCCGGTGTCAAATGGCGTCTCTCTATCGAAAGACATGTGTCCTAAAACTTAAGATGAGAGAGATGCAATGATTCGGATCCCGTATGCTTTAGCAGTTGGATCGATCATGTACTTCATGATATGTACGCGACTTGATGTCTCATATGCTTTGAGCATGTTCAGTCGCTATCAGGCCGATCCAGGTGATGGTCACTGGATTACAGTAAAGAAAATCCTTAAGTATCTTAGATGAACTAAATATACTTTCTTAGTCTATAGGGAAGGAGAACTTGAGGTGACTGGGTTCGCCGATGCAAGTTTCTAAACCGACAAAGACGACTGTAAGCTGAGGCATATATTGCTGCAACTGAGGCAGTAAAAGAAGCAGTTTGGATCCGTAAATTCCTAATTGGATTAAGAGTAATTCCATTAGTAGTTGAGCCTGTACCTTAGTATTGTGACAATAATGGGGCTATCGCACAGGCTAAGGAACCACAGTCTCATCAACAATCCAAGCATGTACTTCGATGATTTCATCTAATTTGTGAGATCATACATCGTGGCGATGTGAAGATCGAGATGATCACATCAGATGATAACATTGCAAATCCACTGACGAAAGCTATATCTCAGCAAAAGTTTAAGCGACATGTATATAGTTCAGGTGTTAGATACTTGAGTGATTGGCTATAAGCCAAGTGGGAGATTGTTGGGCAATTATGACCCATAACATCACTATTTGTAAAGAACATTGTGTTTTTGTACAAATTAACTATGTGACAAAAGGAAATTGTTATTTTATCATTATTGTAATTGGATTACTTGGATATATATTAATGATAAAAGTCCATATGGTTAAATCGGATTAATAAGATATGAGACAGTATTAATCCACGAACGGTTTAATCATTAAATATTCCTATTCGTAGTATTATCGAGACTGCACATTGATAATGCGGAATAGACTAGTATTACACTTATGCATGTTATGGAAGCTTAACGATATAGTTCTTATATATTTAGGTATTGGATACTTATGCAAGTGTAATAAGAGGTTCCGTTAGTCGTTGGACCGGGAAAAGTTTGCTCTGGATAGACCCACTCGGAATCCCATTGGTAGTATGACTCTATGGGAATCCGAATCAGGGTAGGTGTATGTGATCTTTAACCTGAGACTTACTTCGATATTACTTGCGACAATCAGTTTACTTTGGTATTGGTCTTCTGGAGCTTTAACAGGTTCTATGTACGCCTGTATTGGGTTTACTGAGAATCGAAGTGTATTGGATGTGATGTCAAGATGGGAGTATCACTTCAGTCATATGGAGATGATGGTCACACAGGATACGAAACTAGTACTCTTAAAAGCTGCAGCTATCGGGATAGTATGACTAGGTCATGACTTTCTGATTACGGAGACTAGTTACTCGGGATCCGATATATGCTTCGTACGGGGTAGACATAGAGCCAGCCTTAGGCTTAGCATGTGACATCCGATACTGGATCGTATTATGCATTACATAGTATTAATATGCCTGATGCAAATGATATTCCACGATGAATATTTCTAGAGAATTGGGTAGGCACGGTGCTTTGCTAGAAGTCAACCATGTCTTGTAAATCGGTGAGAACGTGGTACGGGGTACGCACGTGTTCGGATAGTCCGACAACCGTATTTACTGCCAACATATCCAGGAATCTCTTGTGTCGCTTCCCAAAGATTCACCAATGACATTTGACTCAAATAGAATTAATCTGTGATTAATTTTGAGAGAGAAAATTAATCTGGGATTAATTGCGGCAAGAATTAATCTGGGATTAAATTCGTATAGAAGAGAGAATGCGATTAATTTAGAATTAATCGATAAAATAAATTTAATCATTAAATTATATTTTTCTATTTAATTTGTTTATTTTGAGCTAAAATAATATATCAGATATATTAATTGAAATTGGATTTCAATACGAAATTAAAATTGGATTTTAATTCGGGCGAACGAATTAATTTAGAATTAATTCGAAAGCGACTATCGTAATAATTTTACGAGGCATAATTATTTAATTAAATTGGATTTAATTATGTAGCGATGACAAATTCGTTTAATCGGATTAAATGAACCCGGACACAAGTTTAGTTGTGTGTTGGAAAAGAAAACTTAAATTTTGAATTTAAAAGTGTTGCGACCACTTGACTTACATCACTTGTCAAAGTTTGATGGAAGTAGTTGGCATAATAAATGAAATTCATTAAACACACAACCAACCAATTTTGGTAACAACTCACTATTATCTCTTCCTCTCTATGTTGGTCTCTAAGATCATCCCAAGAACATTTAAAGCATGAAATAATGTGAATACGAAAAGAAAGTATAGCGGAATTATACTTACAAAGATCGGTAGAGAGGATGTGTGTAGAACAAAATTTTTGCTTCCTTGAAAGTCTCCAAGCTTTCCTTATCTAGGAATGAAGTTGATGAGCTCCAAGCTTGAGAAGGATTCAAAACTCAAAGGATGGTTTCCCTATCACCTTTGTATGATTCCTTTTAAGTGCTAGCTTAGGAAAAATTGCTACAAAATTTCCTTTTCCTTCTTGTAACTCTCGGCCAAGCAAAGAGGAAGAAGAAAAAAGTGCTTTGGGCGTGAATGGTGAAGAGAAGAAAGAGAGGAATGACTTGTGTTTTTGTTTCAAAATAATTACTAAGTCAAATACCAAAAGTTGTAAATGGTTTATTCAAAACCAAAAACAAAAAAAAGTGTTGAGAGCCAAAATTGTAATTAATGCTCTCAACCACCTCAATCACCAAAAGTGACTTGTGTCACATCACTCAAAGTTGATGTGATTTCCATCACAAAAGGTGACTAATGATGTGACTTGTGGGCCCCACTTTAATTCAAAAAAGGCGTAGTATACGTAGTATTGCGTATTACGATCCAGTATCTGATGTCACATGCAAGGCCTGAGGCTGGAATAGTGTCTGCCCCGTACAAAGCATATATCGGATCACAAACAACTAGTCTCTATAATCGGATAATCATGACCTTGTCATATTATCTCGATAGTTGTAACATAATAGAGAACCGGTTTTGTATCCCTGCGTGATCATCATCTCCATATGACTGAAGTGATACTTTCGTCTTGACATCATACCCAATACACTACGATTCTCAATAAACCCAGAAGAGGCGTACACAGAACCTGTTAAAGTCCCGGACGACCAAAACCAAAGCGTATTGATTGTCGCAAGTACTAGCGATGCAAGTCTCATGTTAAGACCAAATACACCTACCCTGAAGCGGATTCCCATAGACACATAGTCATTCTACAAATGGGATTCTGCGGGGTCTATCCAGAGCGAAGTTGTTTCCGTACCATCGGTAAACACAACCTCCTATTACACTTGCATAAGTATCCAATACTTAAATATAGAGAACTATGCTGTTACGCTTCCATCTAACACCTGAACTATGTACATATCGCTCAAACTTTTGCTGAGGAATAGCTTTCGTCAGCGGATCTGTAATGTTGTCCTATGATGTGACCTTCTTGATCTTCACATCGCCACGTTGTATGATCTCACGAATCAGATGGAAACGTCGAAGAACATGCTTGGATTGTTGATAAGACCACGGTTCCTTAGCCTGCGCTATAGCCCCGTTATTGTCACAATATAATGGAACGGGCTCAGCTGCTAACGGAACTACTCCTAATCCAATTAGGAATTTACGGATCCAAACTGCCTCTTTTGCTGCTTCAGCTGCAGCAATATACTCCGCTTTTTTTCTGAATCGGAAAAAGTCTCTTGCTTGGAAGATTTAGAGCTTACTGCTCCATTGTTCAAACAAAATATGTACCCAGATTACGACCTTCTAGTCATCTTTATCAGTTTTGAAACTTGCATCGGTAAACCTAGTTACCTCAAGTTCTTCATCTCCATAGATTAAGAAAGCATCCTTAGTTCGTCTAAGATACTTAAGGATATTTTTAACCGCCATCCAGTGACCTTCACCTGGATCGGCCTGATAGCGACTACACATGCTCAAAGCATACGAGACATCAGGTCGCATACATATCATGGCATAGATGATCGATCCGACTGCCGAGGCGAACATGATCTGAATCATGTTGTCTCTCTCATCTTGTGTTTTAAGACACATATCCTTAGATATAGTGACACCATGTGACACTGGCAACAGTCCCTTCTTAGACTGTTCCATGTTGAATCTCTTCAACACTTTGTCAATATATGTGCTCTGGGAGAGTCCAAGCAGCTTTCTAGATCTATCCCTGTAGATCTTTATTCCTAGAATAAAGGCTGCATCTCCCAGATCCTTCATGGAAAGTTTTAATGAAAGCTAAGCTTTCACCGATTGTAGCATGGGAATGTCATTACCTATAAGCAATACATCATCGACATAAAGGACAATGAATGTCAGTGCACTCCCACTAACCTTCTTATATACACAAGGATCATCCTCGTTTTGAATAAAATCATATTCTCTTATGATCTCATAAAAATGTTGGTTCCAAGAACGCGATGCTTGCTTCAATCCATAAATGGATCGATTTAACTTGCAAACCTTGTCTGCATGTGTAGGTACGACAAAACCGTCAGGCTGTTGCATATAAACATCCTCCAAAAGGTTTTTGTTAAGGAAAGCGATTTTGACGTCCATTTGCCATATCTCGTAATCGAAATATGCAGCAATAGCAAGCATAATCCGAATGGATTTAATCATGGCAACGGGTGAAAAAGTTTCGTCGTAATCGACACCATGTCGTTGACGATACCCTTTCGCTACAAGCCTAGCTTTGTACGTTTGTATGTTGCCATCCATGTCGGTCATCCTCTTGAAGACCCATTTACAACCAATAGGCTTTACGCCTTCTGGTGCATCAACCAGTGTCCAAACTTTGTTGGTGTACATGGAATCCATTTCGGACATCATGGAATCTTGCCATAATCCGGAGTTGATACCTTGTATCGCTTCCTCATACGTAGCCAGCTCGTCTTCCTCAATAAGATTAATATCTACGTGAGGTGAGATCAGAAACCATACCTCTCAGGTTGTTTTCCGACTCTCTCCGACCTACGTGGTTCTTGTGTATTCGAAGATTGTGATACAGTCTCATCCCCGATGAACTGTTCGTGTTCCATTAATGATTCTGTGCCAGGAACAGTATCACTCCAATTTTCATCGAGTTCTACTTTCCTCCCACTAACCACTGCATTTATGAATTCTTTCTCAAGGAAAATCGCATGTAGAGCAACAAATACCTTGTTCTCTTGTGGGTTATAGAAGTAATATCCTTTGGTTTCCCTAGGATATCCTACAAATAGGAATTTATCCGATTTGGGTTCTAGTTTGGTACCTTCCAAATATTTGACGTATGCCCAGTAACCCAAAATCTTCAGGAATGAGAAACCCGGTTTCTTTCCTGTCCATATCTGGTACGGAGTCTGTTGAACAGACTTTGACGGAACCTTATTCAAAATAAGTATTGCACTGTTCAATGCATATCCCCAGAAGGAAATAGGTAGCTCTGTGGACTCATCATCGACCTTACCATGTCCAACAAAGTTTAGTTTCTCCGTTCGGACACACCGTTTAATTGAGGTGTTTCGGGAGGAGTCCACTGTGAAAGAATACCATGTTCTTTCAAGTAATCAAGAAACTCATTGCTCAAGTATTCGCCACCACGGTCCGACCGTAATGTTTTAATACTTTTGCCAGTCTATTTTTCTACTTCATGTCGAAATTCTTTGAATTTCTCAAAGGTTTACGACTTATGTCTCATAAGATACACATAACTATAACGCGATGCATCATCTGTAAAGGTTACGAAGTATTAATATCCACCTCTAGCCTGGTTAGAAATGGGCCCACAAACGTCACTATGAAAAAGGTGTTTTAGGCATTTTGCCTAATAAACAAGATTCACAAACGTCATATGAATTTGGATCAAATCCGTCCAAGTACCCACTCTTCGAAAGTGTGGATATGCGAGTCTTGTTAATGTGTCCTAGACGAAAATGCCACATATAAGTTTCATCTTTGTTACTTAATTTAAGCCTTTTGTTTGTTACATTATATGTTTGAGATTGATTTATATTCAAAATATAAAGACCATTATTCACATCAGCACTGCATATCTCCATATCATTTTTATACCTAAAACACCCAGTGTTTCTAAAAACAAAAGTATACCCACATTGGGCTAATGAAGATACAAATATTATATTCCTAGTCAAACTAGGTACAAAATAACAGTCTGAAAGTCTAAGTACATGCCCTGAGGGTAGTTCCAAAACATAAGTCCCAACGGCCAAAACGGCGACTCATGTCCCATTTCCAATGCGAAGGTCAATCTCCCCTGAGGCCAGTCTCCTGCTAATCTGCAGATCCTGCACATCAGTACATATATGAGTACCACAACCAGAATAAAAAATCCAATTTTTAAAACTAGAAGTAGACATGTTTATTTCTATAACAAACATACCTGAAGCCGGTGCCTTGCCCGCTTTGATTTCCTTCATATGTGCCTCTAAATACACTACGATTCTCAATATACTCAGAAGAGGCGGAAGTCACGCTTCTAGTGACCCCGCTTGCCGCACTGCATCTCCACTATTACTGGAGTGATACTTCCATCTCGACATCACACCCAATACACTACGATTCTCAATATACCCAGAAGAGGCGTACACAGAACCTGTTAAAGCCCTGGACGAACAAAACCAAAGTACATTGATTGTCGCAAGTATTAGCGGTGCAAGTCTTAGGTTAAGACCAAATACACCTACCCTGATTCAGACTTCCATAGACACATAGTAATACTACCAATGGAATTCCGAGGGGTATATCCAGAGCGAAGCTGTTTTCCGTACCATCGGTAAAACACAACCTCCAACTACACTTGCATGAGTATCCTATACCCAAATATATGAGAACTATGCTGTTATGCCCTCACAAAAAGGCACAAGTGTAATACTAGCCTTTTACGTATTATCGATGTCCAATCTCGATAGTACTCTAACTAGGGATATTTAATGATTAAACCTTCGAGGATTGATACTGTCTCATATCATCTCAATCCAGGAACTAATCATATGAACCTTCTATCATTTATACATCTTTGGTGATCTAATCACAAATGATAAAAGAACAATTTCCTTTGTCACATAGTTAATTTGTACAGCAACACCATGATCTGTACAAATAGTGATGCTATGGGTCGTAACTATCCAACAATCTCCCACTTGCACCGCTAATACTTACGACAATCAATATACTTTGGTTGCGATCGTCCAGGGCTTTAACAGGTTCTGTGTACGCCTATGCTGGGTATATTGAGAATCGTAGTGTGTTGGGTGTGATGTCAAGACGGAAGTATCATTCCAGTCATATGGAGATGATGGTCACGTAAGATACGGTACTAATACTCTTAAGTACTGCAGTCATCGGGATAAAATAACAAGGTCAGGTTTATCCGATTATAGAGACTAGTTACCAGACATCCGACATGTGCTTCGTACGGGGCAGACACAATTCCAGCCCCAGGCCTAGCACGTGATCATCCGCTACTGGATCGACATACGCAATACTACGTATACTACGCCTGATATATATCATTTATTCATGTAAGGATATTTCTGGAGAATTGGGTAGGCATGGTGCTTTGCAAGAAGCCAACCTTGTCTTGTAAATCGGTATAAACGTAGTACGAGGTACTTACGTGTTCGGATAGTCCGACGACCGAATTTACTACCAACATATCCGGGGATCTCATGGGTCTCTTCCCGAAGATTCACCGATGACGTATGACTCGCACTCTAAATTAATCTGGGATTAATTAGAAGAGAGAGAAAATTAATCTGGGATTAATTGCATAGATATTTTATCTGGGATAAAATATCATTAAAATAGAGATAACGGTTAATTTGGAATTAATCATGAAATTAATATATTTGATATATTAAACGAAATTGGATTTCGACGCGGAATTAAAACTAGATTTTAATTCGGGTGAACGAGTTAATTTAGAATTAATTCGTTAGCGACGTGAATAGTTTTTATGCTTGGCATGATTATTTAATTAAATTAGATTTAATTACGACGCAATGGAAAATTCATTAATTTGGAATTAGCGAACCCGAGCCTGGGATTATTTGCGAGCGCATTCGCATTTCAAATTCGAGTGCGGCACGTAAGTCAAATCAAGCGTCAAATTGCTAGTCGCATCTAGCGTCACATCATTCGTCAATCAAGTAATGGATGTCTTTGACTTTGAGTGATTGACTCCAGTCACTATTCACTGAGTGATGGATTGATGAAGTGATGTGTGTGGTTGGTGCCATCAAGTCTTGACTTTTTGAAAGCCAAATTCATGATAAATGAATTTGAAATTCACATTTGGGTATTAGATACACAAATTTGAAGCCAACAACACACAACTCTCTCTTTCTCTCATCTCTCTCTCACGCCCTTTAGGGGCTGTTTTTCCTCTGTTTTTGGCAGTCCACTGCCGTGAACCAAGGAAGAAATGGAAGCAAGAGTCGCGATTTTGTGGCAAAATCGGGAGTGCTAGCACACTACGAAGACATGCAAAGGTGATAGGGAAGTCCACCCATGAGCTTGGAATCGTTTGACGAAGCTTGGAGCTTGGAAGATGACCTCCAATGCCCGAAAATCAGTGAACTGCTCACTGCCACTGCCGAATCCAGTAAAGAGGAGAAAATCAGATTTTGTTGCCTCCCGCATCGCTCAACCGATCGATGTGAGTATTCCGCAACTTCGTTGATTTGTATTCGCACTTATTTCATGCTTGTTTAATGATCTTGGGACCTTAGCAAACACCAACAATGGTATCTTGAGCAAGGTTGAGCATGAAAATTTTAGGGCTTAAAATTTGGGTAAAATGTTTTTGAGCATGATTTGGATGAATTGGATGTTTGAGTATGCTTAATACATGTTTAATTGTAGATTGATTAGATCAATTTGATTAAATATTGTTTTGAACAATTTTCCCCAATTCTTTTGGTGTTGGCCGAATGGATTAGTGCCCTAAAGTCTTGGAATTTTTTGTTTCGTTGATCATTGGATGACTTGAAACGATTGAGGATGTTGATTTAATGTCGATTGTGGAATTAATTGGATTAAATTCAAATCGGACATAAAATCCCCAATATTGCCGAGACATATAGAAGCATGTATGGGTTTGATTTTTGTTAAATTGTGTTGGACATAATTTAATAATGATAAGCATGATTGATTGTGTAAATTAATGTTTTAGAAATGTTAATTTGAGTGATTAATTATGTAATACACTTTAGTGTAATTAAATTGGGAAATTGGATTTTTGGCAATTTAATTATTTGGGCCTTAAATTGAATTGGGCTTGTTATGTTGTTATTGGGCTAATTGGGCTTGGTTGTACCAAGTTAGGTTTAGGCCAAATGGATTGGATCCAATTAGGCCCAAAACCATTTCCATATAGCCCAAATGCGACTAATGGACCTTTAAAGTTTAATTGGGCCTAATGGGCCAAAATTGATTTCTGGGCTTATGGGGTAATTCCCGGATTGGATTTTGGTTATTCGGTTTGACCCGAGTTGACCAAAAGTCCACGCCTTAAGAAATTAATTAAAAGCCCATTGGACTTTAATTGAATTGACGTTGGACGTTAATCGGGCTTTGAGACCCGTAACGATTAAATTTTGAATTTAAGTCGTAAAGGTTTATTAATAAAGTGTGATATTTAATTTGGAATTAAATAGCGAATTAGTATTAAATACAAATTGAATTGGATTTAATTTTGTAGTTTAATTTAATTCGAGAATTCATACTTTAGGTACTTATTCGTAAAACGAGTTTGACTCGAGCAAAATCAAATCGTTGTTTGAACATTGGATGGTCATTAATTATCAGATTAATTAATTTGATTAGATTGATTGATACCATGCTTGTGTGAATACATGGTTGCGATGCATGAATAATGTATATCGGATGGATATTAGATGGGTGGGGCAATTTTAGAAATTATTGTAATAAATTTGATTTATTAATTGGACCTGCGTGTCCAGCCTTATCACCTCCTTATTCTTTGTATTCTCTTCTTACCTATTCCCCTCAATGTAAATGAGGTTTCTTTAGAAGTGTAGTGTAACAGGTAGAAGTAATACATGTGCTAGCGGGAGAGAGAAAGGGAGAGATTTGATCTAGGATCAATGTGTAAAGTATCCATCCGCATATAATTATTATTTATTTATACGCGCTTTATTATGTATTTAGAATGCATGTTTAAGGGTGTATGATGATGAGACTTTAACAAAGATAATAAATTGGTTGCCAATTTGCACGTGAAAAACCCTCACAAATATTAAGCGTCTTTCCTTCCATTGAGTGATTCTCACTCAAGATCCGAGACTGGCATTGGCTTGTTGGCCAAAGTCAAGGCCTTTGTCCGTCAAGGATGTGTTTGAATCATGAAGGCTTTATTCCATATCAGTGTCTTGTCCAAGTTGTGGTTTGTTGGCCAAAGTCAAGACCACTTCTTGTCCATCGACATTGATTATGAAGCTTTCCATGGTCAATGGGTCGCGCTTAACTGGGATCACTAAGTTTGTTGTGCCAAAGCCAAGGCTTAGTTGATTCAGAGGAAAAAGGTTAGGAAATACATTGGATGTATTGGCATATATAAGATATATGTTTCGGACTTGGATATCCCCCTACCGGATCTAGGAATTGTATTGGATCCAATCGATCTTAGAGATCTACCTAGTTAATTATCATATAATTTGTTGGCCAAAGTCAAGATTGTGTGATATTTAACGGGATCCTAGCCCACTAGGAAACACGGTTTCCCGAGTACTCGACAGAGGGTTAGAGGCTCGCCGAAAAATAGTGGGAGGCAATAATTGAATTTGCAGTATTCATTTAATTACTTGCCATACGCGCTCGAACAAATATCATTCGTCAAATAAATTAAATGTTAGTTGGACTAATATTTAAATCGTTGTTTTAATTAACAATTGGACTGTATTCAAACTATTCATTTATAGTTGATTTTATAATTGGATTATAGTAATCAATATAATTGAATTTAATCTATTAAATTATAGTTGATTAAATAGTTGGACTATTGTAATCATTATAATAAATAGTACCAAAATCGTTGATTAAATAGTTGGACTATTAGAATCAAGATAAAATTGAAAGATTGACATTTAAAATATAATCCTAGGGAAAATGTATTTAAATGGTTTAATTTTCAAATTGGGAATAATTTTAGGATGGTCCTGGAAAATAATAAGTTACTTTATTTGATAAAATAACATATTATGCCTAAGCACGGAGTTAAGCTAATAGTATAGCATAATCTTTGGAAGATTTATGTGATGATAACTTTAGTGCTTAATCCATTAAGCTTGTCGCAGTAGACTCCTTAATTTCTTTGTCAGAACTAAGGGTTAGATCCTTAAAGTATGATAATGAAATTGAAGGATCTTCATAGATCTATTTTAGATCTTAGAAGTACTAAATTGCAATTGATAACTCTTGGAGAGTTAATGACTATTCTCAAGGAGACAAAGTCAAAGTTTGCAATTAGGCAAGTAGCGCAAGGCACACCTTACTTCGATATTCTAGAAGGCCAAGGCTTGGCCAAAGGCTTCTGGAGTATTGAAAAGGGCAAAGGCAAAATCATTATATTCTTCTGGGAAGATAAATGACATATCCCAAAATGTCTGCCTAAATTGTGGCAAACGGGATCGCGGAAGCGTGACTGCCGTTTGGACAAAGCAGACATGAAGGAAAAGAAGACAAGCAAGGCTCTGACTTCAAATATGATTGTCATAAATATGTTCATGACTAGTATTGAAATTAGATTTTAAATACTTAGTGTGGTACATAAAATATATGTATTAATGTTCAGAATCTACTATGAGTAGGATATTGACTTCAATAGAGATATATCTGCAAATCGAAAATGGGACGAAAGTCACTGTTTTGACCATAGATACCTAAGTTTAGGAACTACCTTCGGGTACGTACTTGAATTAGGAAACTGTTATAAAGTAACTAGTTTGACTAGATACATTAATTCTATATCAGTGTTTAACCCGTTGCGGGTGAACCTTTATATTCTAGAACACTAAAGTGTTTCATTATATAAAGATGATATTGAGATAAAGAAATTAGATGTGAATAACAGAATTTATATTTTGAATATAAATAAATCTCAAACGTATAAAATGACGAACAAATAGCTCAAACTGATTTGATCACAAGAAACTAAATGTGACATTGTTGTCGGGGACACAATTAAACAAGAATCGTATATCCACACTTTTGAAGAGTGGATACTGGGACAAATTTGATTCCATTCAAATAAAGTCTACGAATCTAGTTTATTGGGCAAAATGCCTAAAACACTATTTACTTGGTAAAAGTGTAAGTGCCACCGATCTGTAAGCCCTAGTTCATGGTGAAGCAAGTGGGCCCATATCTAGCTAGGCTAGAAGTGGATATGAATATTTCGTGACCTTACTGATGTAGCATCGCATTATGGTTATGTGTTTCTTTGAAACACAAATCGGAAACTTTTAAAGTTTCGACACGAAATAGACAAACAGATCGGCTAAAGTATTAAACCGTCACGGTAAGACCGTAATGGAAATTACTTAAGCAATAAGTTTCTAATATACTTGAAAGAGTATAGTATTATTTCAAAGAGGACTCGTCCCGGAACACATCAATTTGACGGCGTGTCCGAACTGAGTAACCAAATTTTGTTGGACATGATAAGGTTAATTATGAGTCACTCTGAGCTACCATTTCCTTCAACGGATAAGCTTTAAACAGTGCAGAACTTATTTAGAATAAGGTTCCATAAAATCTGTTAGACAGAATTTCATATTAGATATGAACAGGAAAGAAACCGGGATTTCTTATTTAGGTATACCATCTGACTACGTATGAGGAAGTGATACAAGGTATCGACTCCCTATTATGGAAAAGTGCCATGAGTCCGAAATGGATTCCATGTATAACAACTAAGATTGGATACTAGTTGATGTACCACAAGGCATTGTGCCTATTGGTACTATAAGTCTTCAAGGAAGACATATATGGAAGGAAACATACCAACGTATAAAGCTAGGCTTTTAGCGGAAAGGTATTGTTATCAATATTGTGTTGATTACGATTCAACCTTTTAACTGTTGCCACGGTAAATCCATTTGGATAATGCTTGCAAAATTTGCGTGTTTCATTTATGAAATATGTCAGCTTAACGGGAAAATCTCTTTCCTGAAAAGGAAACCTTTTGGAGGATGTTTACAACATCCTGACGATTTTATCGTACCAAAACTAGTAAACAAGGTTTGCAAGTTATTCGATCCATGTTTGGATTGAAGCAAGCATTAGGTTCTTGGAATTATCGTTTTGATTTAATCATAATAGCTTATGATTTAATTCAAAACGTAAAATATTATTGTGTATATAAGAGGGTTAGTGGGAGCACACTGACAGTGGCTGTCCTATAAATAATGATAATATATGTCATTTCTTGGAAATGATATTCCCATAAAACAATCGGTGAAAGCTTGGCTTTCGATAAAACTCTCCGTGAAACCGTACATTGAAAAATGTACGGGACCTGGTGTCTCATACGCTTTGAGCATATGGATTCACAAACAGGCCAATCCGAGTGATAGTCACTGGATAGAAGTTAAGAACAACCGTTAGTATCTTAGACAACTAAGGATGCTGTCTTAAACTATGAAGATGGAGAACTTGAAGTGACTGGGATCACTGTAGCAAGTTTCCTAACCGATAAAATAACTACAAGTCATAAAACGGTACTATACAGTTTGAATAACGGAACAGTGAGTTGGAAATCTTCCAAGCAAGATACTGTTACCGTGTAAACAACAAATGCGGGTTATTGCTACAGTTGAGGCGGCAATAGAAGCCATTTGGGTCGATAACAAATCTAATTAGATTAGATATAATTCTGTTAGCAGCTGAGCTAGGCGTCAGCATAGGCTAAAGAATTAATGGTCTCATCAACGATTCAGATATATACTTCGATATTCATCTGATTCGTTCGGATCATACATCGTGGCGATGTGATGATCGAATAAATCACATGAGATGATAGTCATGCAAATCCGTTGACGAAAGCCTTTTCTCAGCAGTTTGAGCCAACCGTACATAGTTCAGGTGTTAGACACTCGAGTGACTGGCTATAGGCCAAGTGGGAGATTTTTGGACAATTATGACCCATAGCGTCACTATTTGTACAGATCGTGGTGTTGTTGTATAAATTAACTATCTATGTAACAAAGGAGATTGCACTCTTATCATTTGTGATTAGATCACCTAGATATATAAATGATAGGAGGTCCTTGTGATTTGTTCCTGGATTGAGAATGATATGAGATAGTATCAGTCCACGAAGGATAAATCATTAAATATCCCTAGTCAGAGTATTATCGAGATTGGACATCGATAAATACGTAAAAGACTAGTATTACACTTGTGCGCGTTGTGAGGGCACAACGACATAGTTCTCATATATTTGGGTATATGATACTCATGCAAGTGTAATAGGAGGTTGTGTTTTACCGATGGTACGGGAAACAGCTTCGCTCTGGATAGACCCCATTGGAATTACATTGGAATTACATTGGTAGTATGACTATGTGTCTATGGAAGTTCGAAATCAGGGTATGTGTATTTGGTCTTAACCTGAGACTTGCACCGCTAATACTTGCGACAATCAATATACTTTGGTTGCGGTCGTCCAGGGCTTTAACAGGTTCTGTGTACGCCTATGCTGGGTATATTGAGAATCGTAGTATGTTGGGTGTGATGTCAAGACAGAAGTATCACTCCAGTCATATGGATATGATGGTCACGTTGGATACGGTACTAGTACTCTTAAGTACTGCAATCATCGGGATAAAATAACAAGGTCAGGTTTATCCGATTATAGAGACTAGTTACCAGACATCCGACATGTGCTTCGTACGGGGCAGACAGAATTCCAGCCCTAGGCCTAGCACGTGATCATCCGATACTGGATCGACATACGCAATACTACGTATACTACCCCTGATATAGATCCTTTATTCCTGTAAGGATATATCTGGAGAATTGGATCGGCATGGTGTTTTTCTAGAAGCCAACCTTGTCTTGTAAATCGGTATAAACGTAGTACGAGGTACTTACGTGTTCAGATAGTCCGACGACCGAATTTACTGCCAACATATCCAGGGATCTCATGGGTCGCTTCCCGAAGATTCACCGATGACGTATGATTCGCACTCTAAATTAATCTGGGATTAATTAGAAGAGAGAGAAAATTCATCTGGGATTAATTGCAGAGATATTTTATCTGGGATAAAATATCATTAAAAGAGAGATAACGATTAATTTGGAATTAATCGTGAAATTTATATATTTGATATATTAAACGAAATTGGATTTCGACGCGGAATTAAAATTAGATTTTAATTCGGGTGAACGAGTTAATTTAGAATTAATTCGTTACCGACATGAATAATAATTATGCTTGGCATGATTATTTAATTAAATTAGATTTAATTACGACGCAACGAAAAATTCGTTAATTTGGAATTAGCGAACCCGAGCCTGGGATTATTTGCGAGCGCATTTGCATTTCAAATTCGAGTTCGGCACGCAAGTCAAATCAAGCCTCAAATCGCTAGTCGCATCTAGCGTCACATCATTCGTCAATCAAGTGATGGATGTCTTTCACTTTGAGTGATTGACGCCAGTCACTATTCACGGAGTGATGGATTAATGAAGTGATGTGTGTGGTTGATGCCATTAAGGCTTGACTTTTTGAAAACCAAATTCATGGTAAATGAATTTGAAATTCACATTTGGGTATTAGATACACAAATTTGAAGCCAACAACACACAACTCTCTCTTTCTCTCATCTCTCTCTACGCCCTTTAGGGGCTGTTTTTCCTCTATTTTTGGCAGTCCACTGCCATGAACCAAGGAAGAAATGGAAGCAAGAGTCGCGATTTTGTGGCAAAATCGGGAGTACTAGCACACTACGAAGACATACGAAGGTGATAGGGAAGTCCACCCATGAGCCGAGAATCTTTTGACGAAGCTCGGAGCTTGGAAGATGACCTCCAATGGCCGAAAATCAGTGAACTGCTCACTGCCACTGTCGAATGCAGTAAAGAGGAGAAAATCAGATTTTGTTGCTTCCCGCGTCGCTCAACCGATCGATGTGAGTATTCCGCAACTTTGTTGATTTGTATTCGCACTTATTTCATGCTTGTTTAATGATCTTGGGACCTTAGAAAACACCAACATATATCTGGATCGTTGATGAGACCATTAATTCTTTAGCCCGTGATGAAGCCTAGCTCAGCTGCTAACAGAACTTTATCTAATCTAATTAGATTATTATCAATCCAGAAGGCTTCTATTGCTGCCTCAGCTGCAGCAATAACCCGTATTTGTTGTTTATTCGGTAACAGTATCTTGCTAGGAAGATTTCCAGCTCACTGTTCCGTGATTCAAAATGTATAGTACCGTTGTTTACGACTTATAGTCGTTTTTATCGGTTAGGAAACTTGCAGTAGTGAACCCAGTCACTTCAAGTTCTTCTTCTCCATAGTATAAGACAACATCCTTAGTTCCTCTAAGAAACTTAAGGATGTCTTAACATTAATCCAGTGACTATCACCTATATTGACCTGATTGTGAATCCATATGCTTAAAGCGTATGAGACACCAGGTCGCATACATTTTTCAATGTACGAGTTCTCGGAGAGTGCTAACAACTTTAAATCTATCCCAATAGATCTTTATTCCTAGAATAAAGGTTGTTTCTCCCAAGATTTGTACAGAGAGTTTTCATGAAAGCGAAGCTTTCACCGATTATATTTATGGGAATATCATTTCCAAGAAATGATATGTCATATTATAGGACAATCACTGTCAGTGCGCTCCCACTAACCTCCTTATATACACAAGAATCATTTTCGTTCTGATACAAATCATATACCATTATGATTACATCAAAATGATAATTCCAAAAACGCAATGCTTGCTTCAATCCATCCATGGATCGAATAACCTGCAAACCTAGTTTGCTTGTTATGGTACGACAAAACCGTCAGGATGTTGTAAACATCCTCCAAAAGGTTTCCTTTAAGGAAAGCGGTTTTGGCATTCAGCTGACATATTTCATAAATGAAACATGCAGCATCAGCAAGCATTATCCAAATGGATTTACCATGGCAACATGTAAAAGGTTTCGTCGTAATCTACACAATGTTGATAATGATACCTTTTCGCTACAAGCCTAGCTTAGTACGTTGGTATATTACCTTTCATGTATGTCTTCCTTGAAGACTTATATATTACCAATAGGCACAATGCCTTTCGGTACATCAACTAGTATCCAAACATAGTTGGTATACATGGAATCCATTTCGGACTTTATGGCACTTTGCCATAAAAGGAAGTCGATACCTTGTATCACTTCCTCATACGTAGTCAGTTGGTATTCCTCAATAAGATTGACATCTTTATGAGGTGAGATCAGAAACCCATACCCCATGTTTTTTTCTGACTCTCTCCGACTTACCTGGTTCTTGTGTATTCGAAGATTATTGGTATAGTTTCATCCTTGATGAACTATTTGTGTTCCATTTGGAATCGGTGTCTGGAATAGTATTACTCCAATTTTCATCGAGTTTTACTTTCCTCCCACTCACCACTGCATATAGGTCTTCCTCTTAGGAAAACCGCATGGTGAGCAACAATTAAATTGTTCTCTTGTGAGTTGTATAAGTACTGTACTTTGGTTTCCCTAGGACAACCAAAACTTAGGCACTTATCCGATTTGGGTTCTAGTTTGGTATCATCCAAACATATGCCTAGCATACCCAAATATTCAGGAATGAGAAAACTCAGTTTCTTTCCTGTTCATATTTAATATGAAATCTGTCAAACAGATTTTATGGAACCTTATTCAAAATAAGTTCTGCACAGTTTATGCGTATCCGTTGAAGGAAATGGTAGCTCAGAGCGACTCATGATTAACCTTATCATGTTTAATAAAATTCGGTTTATCCGTTCGGACACACCGTCAAATTGACGTGTTCCGGGAGGAGTCCTTATTGAAAGAATAATGTACTCTTTCAAGTATTTGAGAAACTTATTGCTTAAGTATTTTCATCGTGGTCTAACCGTGACGGTTAATACTTTAGCCGATCTGTTTGTCTATTTCGTGTCGAAACACATAACCATAACGCGATGCCACATCCGTAAAGGTCACGAAATATTCATATCCACATCTAGCCTAGCTAGATATGGGCCCACTTGCTTCACTATGAACTAGGGCTAACAGATCGGTGGCAATTACACTTTTACCAAGTAAATAGTGTTTTAGGCACTTTACCCAATAAACTAGATTCGTAGACATTATTTGAATGGAATCAAATTTATCCTAGTATCCACTATTCAAAAGTGTGGATATACGAGTCTTGTTTAATTGTGTCTCAGACAACAATGCCACAATTAAGTTTCAACTGATAAAATCAGTTTGAGCTATTTGTTTGTCTTGTTATATGTTTGAGATTCATTTATATTCAAAATATAAATTATGTTATTCACATCTAATGTGTTTATCTCAATATCATCTTTATAAAATAAAACACATTAGTGTTCTAGAATATAAAGGTACACCCGCAGCGGGTTAGACATTGATATAGAGATAATGTTTCTAGTCAAACTAGTTACATTATAACAGTTTCCTAATTTAAGTACACATCCGAAGGGTAGTTCCTAATCTTAGGTTTCTACCGTTAAAACAGCGACTTTCGTCCCGTTTCAGATTTGCAGATTAATCTCAACTGAAGTCAGTATCCTGCTCTCAGCAGATTCTGCACACCAGTACATATATATGTACCACACTAAGTATTTAAATCCAATTTTATTTACTAGTAGTGAACATAATTATGACAAATATATTTGAAGTCAGAGGCTTGCTCGTCTTCAATTCCTTCATGTCTGCTTTGTTCAAACGGCAGTCACGCTTCCGCAATCCCGTTTGCCACAATTTAGGCAGACATTTTGGGATATGTCCTTTATCTTCCCAGAAGATTATAATGATTTTGCCTTTGCCCATTTTCCACACCCAGAAGCCTTTGGCCAAGCCTTGGCCTTCAGGAATGTCGAAGTAAGGTGCGCCTTGCGCTTCTTGCCTTATTGCAAACTTTGGCTTTGTCTCATTGAGAATAGCCATTAACTCTCCAAGAGTTTACTATTGCAATTAATACTTCTAAAATCTAAGTATAGATTTATGAAGATCCTTCAATTTCATTATCATACTTTAAGGATCTAATCCTTAGTTCTGTATAAGAAATTTAGGAGTCTAAGCGGCAAGCATAATGGATTAAGCATTAAAGTTATCATCACATGAATATTCCAAATATCATGTTCTACTATTTGCTTAACTCCGGGCTTAGGGCTAATATGTTATTTTATCAAATAAAGTAACTTATTAGTTTCCAGGACCATCCAGAAATTTTATTCCCAATTTGAAAATTAAAGTCGTTTAAAACATTTTTCACCCAGGATTATGTTTTAAACACTAATCTTTCATTTTATCTTGATTCTAATAGTCCAACTATTTAATCAACGATTTTAGGTACTATTTATTATAATGATTACTATAGTCCAACTATATAATCAACTATAATTTAATAGGTTAAATTCAATTATATTGATTACTATAATCCAATTATAAAATCAACTATAATTAATTAAATCAAATATATTGATTACTATAATCCAATTATATAATCAACTATAAATAAATAGTTTGAATACAGTCCAACTGTTTTAATTAAAACAACAATTAAATATTAGTCCAACTAATAAATAATTTATTTGACGAATAATTTGATATGAGCGCGTATGGCAAGTTACTAAACGAATATTGCAAATCTAATACTTACCTCCCACTATTTTTCGGCGAGCCTCTAACCCTCTGTCGAGTACTCGGGAAACCGTGTTTCCTAGTGGGCTAGGATCTCCTTAAATAACACACAATCTTGACTTTGGCCAATAAATTGTATGATAATTAACTAGGTAGATCTCTAAGATTAATTGGATCCCATTAAAATTCCTAGATCCAGTAGTTGGACATCCAAGTCTGAAACATATATCCTATATATGCCAATATATCCAATATATCGCCTAACATTTTTCCTCTGAATCAACTAAGCCTTGGCTTTGGCACAACAAACTTAGTGATCCCAGTTAAGCATGACCTGTTGACCTTGGAAAGCTTCGTAATCAATGTCGATGGACAAGAAGTGGTCTTGACTTTGGCCAACAAACCACAACCTGGACAAGACACCAATATGGAACAAAGCCTTTATGATTCAAACACATCCTCGACGGACAAAGGTCTTGACTTTGGCCAACAAACCAATGCCAGTCTTGGATCTTGAGTAAGAATCACTCAATGGAAGGAAAAACGCTTAATATTTTGTGATGGTTTTTCGCGTGCAAATTGGCAACCAATTTATTATCTTTGTTAATGTCTCATCATCATACACCCTTAAACATGCATTCTAAACACATAATAAGGCGCATATAAATAAATAATAATGATATGCGGATGGATACTTAACACATTGATCCTAGATCAAATCTCTCCATTTCCTCTCTCCCACTAGCACAAGTATTACTTCTACCCGTTAAATAACACTTCTAAAGAAACCTCATTTACATTGAGGGGAATAGGTGAGAAGAGAAATACACAGAGTAAGGAGGTAATAGGCTGGACACGCAGGTCCAATTTAATAAATTCTAAATTTATTACAACAATTTCCAAAATTGCCCCACCCATCTAATATCCATCCGATATACATTATTCATGCATCGCAACCATGTATTCACACAAGCATGTTATCAATCAATCTAATCCAATTAATCAATCTGATAATTAATGACCATCCAATGTTCAAACAATGATTTGATTTTGCGCGAGTCTAACTCGTTTTGCGAATAAGTACTCAAAGTACGAATTCTTGAATTAAATGAAACTACAACATTAAATCAATATGTATTTAATAATAATCCATGTATTTAATTCCAAATTAAATATCACACTTTATTAATAAACCTTTACGACTTAAATTCAAAATTTAATCGTTACGGGTCTCAAAGCCCGATTAACGTCCAACGTCAATTCAATTAAAGTCCAATGGGCTTTTAATTAATTTCTTAAGGCGTGGACTTTTGGTCAACTCGGGTCAAACCCAAAGACTAAAGCCCATTTAAGGAATCACCTTATTTGCCAAGAAACCAATTTAGGCCCAATTAAAATATTAAAGGTCCATTAGTCATAATTGGACTTTATGGATATGGTTTTGGGCCCAATTGGATCCAACCAATTTGCCTAAACCAATCTTGGTACAACCAAGACCATTAAGCCCATTTACAACTTTTCAAGCCCAAATCCAATTTAAGCTCTTTTAATTAAACTACAAAAATTCCAAATTTCATATTTAATTAAACAAAGTGTATTGCCATAATTAATTACCCAAATTAAAATTTCCAAAATACAAATTCGTACAATTAATTATGCTCTTTAACATTAAAACATGTCCAACACATTTTAATCAAAAATCAAACCCAATTTACATGCATATAGTCTCGGAAATGTGGGTAATTTTATGTTCGATTTGGTTTCAATCCAATTAAATCCAATTCAACATTAAATCAATATTCCCAACATGATTCCAACTCATCCAATGAATCAAAAATCAAAAATTCCAAGACATTAGGGCAAGTAGTGTATTCGGCCAAGCCTCACATTTTGGGGAAAATTGTTCCAAACCAATTTTCATGAAATTGATCCAATCAAACTTCAATTAAACATCATTTAAGCATAATTAATCAAACAATTCAACCAAATCATGCTCAAAATCAATTTACCCAATTTTAACCCTAAATTCAAGTTTCATGCTTTTACTTGCTCTGATACCATTGTTGGGAAATCTCTAAGTCCCGAGGATCGATTAAAGCATAGAAACATAGTGCAAATACATTGAGGAAGTTGCGGAATACTTACATCGATCGGTTGAGGCGATGAGGTGATGAACAAAATTCTTTTCTGCCCTCCTTGGTGGTCACGGCAGTGGCTGAATTTGGCTCCTCCATTTTCGGTCCATGGATCGTCTCCAAGCTCCAAGCTTTCGTGATGTGATTCCATGCTCACGGGTGGGTTTCCCTATCACCTTTGTATGTCTCCATTGTGTGCTAGCACTCTTGATTTTTTCCATAAAAATCATCAATTTCATCCTCTCCATTCTCGGTAGTGAGGTAGAAAACAGAAGAGAGAAATTCTGCCCATTTGGACGTGAGAGAGGGAAGAAGAAAGCGAAGAGAGAGTTATGTTGGTTGGTGGCAAAATGTGTATCTAATCCACTTTATTGAATTTCCAAATTCATTTACCATTTTTCTTTTCCAAAAAGTCAAATGGCATTTAAGCTTTGCCAACCACTACATCAACTATTCACATCACTCAATCAATCAAGTGACAAGTTGTCACATCACTCAAAGTGACTGATGATTTGATGCTTGATGTGATTGATGATTTGACGCTTGACGTGACTTACGGGCCGCACTTAAATTTGAAATACGAGTGCGCTCGCAAACACTCTCGGGCTCGGGTTCGCTAATTCCATATTAACAAATTTTCCGTTGCGAAGCAATTAAATAATTATGCCTAGTAAAATCACTATTCACGTCGCTAACGAATTAATTCTAAATTAACTCGTTTGCTAGAATTAAAATCTAATTTTAATTCCGCGTCAAAATCCAATTTCGTATAATATATCGAATATATTATTTTATCGATTAATTCCAAATTAATCGTTTTCTCTCTTTAAATGATATTTTATCCCATATAAAATATCTCCGTAATTAATCCCAAATTAATTTTCTCTCTCATTTAATTAATCCCAGACAAATAAAGTGCGACTCATACGTCATCGGTGAATCTTCAGGAAGCGACCCATGAGATCCCCGGATATGTTGGCAGTAAATTCGGTCGTCGGACTATCCGAACACGTAAGTACCTAGTACTACGTTTGTACCAATTTACAAGACAAGGTTGGCTTCTATCAAAGCGCCATGCCTACCCAATTCTCCAGAAATATCCTTACATGAATATGTGATCTATATCAGGCGTAGTATACGTAGTATTGTGTATTTCGATCCAGTATCGGATGTCACGTGCTAGGCCTGGGGCTGGAACTGTGTCTGCCCCGTACGAAGCACATATCGGATCTCTGGTAACTAGTCTCTATAATCGGATAAACATGACCTAGTCATAATATCCCGATAGCTGCAGCATATAAGAGAACGAGTTCCGTATCCTACGTGATCATCATCTCCACTATTACTGGAGTGATACTTCCATCTCAACATCACACCCAATACACTACGATTCTCAATATACCCAGAAGAGGCGTACACAGAATCTGTTAAAGCCCCGGACGACAAAAACCAAAGTAAATTGATTGTCGCAAGTATTAGCGGTGCAAGTCTCAGGTTAAGACCAAATACACCTACCATGATTCGGACTTCCATAGACACATAGTAATACTACCAATGGAATTTCGAGGGGTCTATCCAGAGCGAAGCTGTTTTCCGTACCATCGGTAAAACACAACCTCCTACTACACTTGCATGAGTATCCTATACCCAAATATATGAGAACTATGCCGTTATGCCCTCACAACGCGCACAAGTGTAATACTAGTCTTTTACGCATTATCGATGTCTGATCTCGATAATACTCTGACTAGGGATATTTAATGATTAAACCTTCATGGATTGATATTGTCTCATATCATCTCAATCCAGGAACTAATCATATGGACCTTCTATCATTTATACATCTTTGGTGATCTAATCACAAATAATAATAGACCAATTTCCTTTGTCACATAGTTAATTTGTACAACAACACCATGATCTGTACAAATAGTGACGATATGGGTCATAACTGTCCAACAATTAGTTATAAGATTATCAAGGAATATGGTTCTTACTCAATATTAGTCTTCTACGATTCCATCGTGATGGAATTGGCCAGTGGGAGAAATCGAATCCTATATGATTTGATTCGTTTGATATTGAGTGTTACCGAATTAGTTTCAATACTCTTGGGGATATGCTCCAGTAACACTAATTCATCATTTTAATTAATGTTCCATTAGTTTCTACAATTACGTATATGATATGTATAGTAGAAATTCGAATCTTGAAAAGTTTGAGATTTGAATCTTTCTTTTGTATAATGATTATATAATTGAAAAATACTTGAGCCTCGGAGGTACAAGTAAAAGTTTATCATTTGTTCTATTTAATAGAATATTGTATTCTATTTGATAGAATATCTTTTCTATGATATATAGTAATAAAATCATTTTATTACTTGGTGTGTAACATTGGATGTCAATGATTGTAGAAAAGACTTGACTTATTGAAGTTAAATATGGAGAGTGATAAACTATAAATGGAACTATATAATAAATAAGATGAAAATACCCTTAGACACCTTTCATACAAGTCCAATAGGATTTTTTTAAGTATTTGATACTTAATGGTTCTGTAGTTTTCTTATCGAAGAAAATTATCCTATAACTTGTAGTGGGAACGATATTTGATATCGATCTCGGAATTATCATTAAACCATATATCTAAGATTGTTCGTTTCTTACTACGATCAAGTTTTTTGGACTTGATTGAGCTGTCGTTATGAATGGCTCATAAAATGTGCAAATTGTTTGCGCAGCAAAAGAAAAGTGAGATTGTTAAAAGTCTGACCTTTATAGTATGACAGTGAGAAAAATTATACTCAACAATCTATTGTAGATTCTGAGGAAACTTGTCTCTAATCACATTAATTGAACAATTGGATCTGTTGGTTAATGTTGATATTAAACTATGTATTTTAGCTAGGAATACAAAGTGGCGTTCCTGAATGGTTTCTTTGAAGAAGAGATCCATTGTGATTTCTTTGCTTGAAGAGTTCATTCTGGAATGGCCCTGGAGTTTGTATTATGTTGAGATCACAATTTGATATACCAGCTTATAGAGCCTATTGTAGACTCAGGTGAGCTTTCCAGAAATGTGTGTTATCTAATTTTGATACAGTCAGATTGTCTGATTTTATCAAAGCATAGAGAATACATATTTGATAGTAGAGTTAGTGGAAGCGTACAAATTTCTTTCTAATGTTATATATCCTAATAACATTATCATTATTAATGTAATAATGAGATGTATTTAAGGTAAAAGGTTTACCTAAGTCTTATTTTCTCCGTGAAAGTAGTGAGAGTAGTCTCTGTTATATTTGATATAATGTTTCATATACGATATAAAAACAAGAGACTTGTTAGATACTCCCATTAGTCGTGCATTAGATATGATATAATAAAGGACATAGTAAGACTATCTGTGTGGCAGTTAGTATAACTGTTTGACTGTTAGTGTGTCTCTTGTATATAGCATTTATCTTTCGTAAATGATGATTCCTTTGTCGAAATAGAAATTGATTAGAATGTCTAGTCAATCTTATGCATCATAGGATGATGACATAATGAATACTATATAATGTGGGATTAAAGATATCAGTTTAATCGTAATTATTACGAACTATTTTGATATGTTGTAGACTATAGGACGTGTCTTGAAAAATATTCTTTGTTATCCTTGAGATATTAAGAACGAGTTTCTTATTCATAGATAATAAAGTTAGCAACCATTAGGGTCAGATTAGTTTTGAGTCTAATTATGACGTTAGATGGTCTACGTCATATAAAGTCAGAAAAGAAGATGAAGTGGAATGTCACAGATGATTCTACTGAATTAGTAGAATTAGTTGTAACTTATGAAGTATTGACTTATAAAGTTACAAAGTGACCTTATAGATTATAAGTTTTGATATTAGTGTTGTGCTTGTGGTTGTGGTTGTCTCATAATATTTGGATTTGATCCTTAGATACATAGACAATCAGTAGCTGTAGCATAATATGATGTCCCATCTGAGTCTTATTTATGTATAACTTAAGTTATATAATATGAATGATGCTGGCTAAGGGAAACGATTGGGTTTGTTGGACAAAATCTATATGTTATAACGTGTTTATTTGTTGTTGCCTACCTTTTGAGTGCTCCGTCAGCTCTTAAGAACCATGTGTATGTAGTACATATTTAGAGTGTATATGATATCATGGATTGGCACTAGAGCAAGTGGGAGAAATTATTAGGTTGGTGCTTGGAGTGCCAATCCAAATCGTATTTATTTTTCCATAATATTACTTAATTATGGTAGTATTTCTTGCTTTAATATACATATTCGATCTAATTACGATTAGATTGAAACTAAATATGGTTTAGTGATATGTATATATTAGACAAAGACCTGATAATATATTTTGTAGTGCGCAGTTACAAAGTAGATTGTAATTGACATTAGGAAGTGTCACTACTAAAAGTATATTATCAAATAAAGTTCTTGGTCAAGATTTACTAACACGGGTCGGTTAGTAAAATCTGTTGAGACCAGTACATGTCGTATATCATGACTTGGTCTGATGGTTTATCCTAATGAACCATGAGTCTTGGCAGACTCGTATAGACATGTAGGTGTTTATTTGATAAACACTGAACGACTCAATGAAGATTTCCTAATAGATGGTTCACCAATGTCAATAAGAATCTTCTCGATTCGAGTAGTATAGTGGTCCTTCGACTTGAGATACCACTGTGGATATATGAGATATCCTCCATACTTTGATGGCAGTCGCGTCGCCGATCTATTTAGATCAGACCTCCATCTGTTCGTTGTGGTGTGGACTGATGCTCATGATATCCTGTGAGTACCAGATATAATCCGTCAGTCCTATATACAGGGCATAGGTATCATGTACGTATTTGTGATCTAGTAAATCCATGGTCATGGTATACTTCAGAAGCGAGTTTCGAGTGTTATTTAGAGATCGTAAATTTGAAAGTCGACTATATTATACCTTAGGGATTTGACGTTCTTATCAATATCCCCGGTATAATATTGATAGCCTGTGATGAAGAGATTATACGTATGCAATGACCTTGACGTACATAGTTTAGCGAGATTATTCGTGGTCATCATAATTCATGAGTGGGTGGATTATGGACACGAAATTGGATTCCATGACGGATAAACCTAAACTTAGAGAGTCCCACAATATGAAGTGTACTCGTTGAGCACTTGGGCAACGCGTTATGAATAATATAGATTATTCATAATACTTCACACCGAATTACATAAGTTAATTCGAGTCGTTTAAATGGTTAAACGAAAATACAAGCATTAGGGGCATTTCAGTCAATTGTTAATTAATGTGTATTTATATTTGATATAAAATTTGATTTGATACATATTAATTAAATTTCAATGGAGATTTTGACAAATGCCATTAATATATGTATTTGTTATTTAATGTAAATAAAAATACATATATAATAATTCGCATTAATTAATTATTTAGATGTTAAATGTTAAATATCTATATAATTAAATTATTTCAATATTACATAATTGTTATGCAATATGTTTGATTATTATTGGTTACATGCGGCATGATTCTTTTAAGCTTGAAGTATACAAATTGGATTTGTTAACTTAAAGCTTATTATTATTATTAATTAGATTAATTGACCAAATGACCACAATGCCCTTATTCCTACCCCTAAAATCGATTATCCTTAGTATTTAAAGTGAGAAAATTTTAATTTTTCATTCATAAGACCTCCATGGCCGAACCTAATAAGCATGAAAGCACCCAAAAATTTGTTGAAGAAACAAGGAAGAAAGTGAAGAAATCAAGAAATTTTTAAGGAAATTAGGAGATTTGGAGGTAATATTCATAACTCTTAAACTTAGAAAGTTTGTTTCTTGTTCTTGAACATCCATACAAATTCTAGAGTTTCTTCTTTCTTATATTTTGGGGCTTTTCGATTTAGAGGATGGATTTAGAGGCTAGATGCATGTGTGAAGTTAGATAGGATAATATTACTGTAATATTTGTTCAATTTTATCATTTGATGACTTGTTGCCATTCTATAGTATTGTGACGACTCTTTTAACTCCTAAAATTGTTCTTGAGTTCTTCATTTGTGGTGACTTTGGTTGGTGTAAATGTTAATATGATTAATGTTGAGAAAATTGGATTTAAAGCATTAAAAATGATATTTTTAGTTACCAAATTAGATCTGGAAATTCTGTGATTTTGGTGATGAAAATTATGTTATATAAATATATTGAATGTGTTTTGGGCATTGGAACAATTGCCAGAAATTGTTTCGGAGTTGAAATATGCGAAAACGGTGAAAAACGGAGTTACCGGGTGAGTTTCGGGCTTACCGGGTGTCCGCTATCCAAATAGTGAATTGGTCACTGTTCGAGTAGCCCATGAACTGCCCAAGTACTATTGGGGCTGACTCGGGCAGCCCTCATATGTATTGGTTGGTCGGTTTTGACAAAAACGTGTTTTATGTCATTTTGCTGAAAAACATTTTCGTAAAAGTTTCACGATGTTTCTAACCTATTTATGTCGTTATTTGATATCAAATAAATATGATTAGGTGAAATATGAATGAATTATTCATATTGGATATTGAATCATTTATTTGGTAATTTTAAAAATTACGATTTCGCCCGACCCGCGTGCTTCCGCTGCGTCCGCGCTAAAACCCCAATAGTAGTCACGTCACCGACCTATTTATGTCAGACCTGCGCCTGTTCGTTGAGTGTGGACTGATTCTCAAGATATCATGTGTGTGTCAAGATAACTTCCATCAGTTTTGTATATAGAGCATAGGTATTCATTTTGAGATTAGCAATTTGTTTAATCCATGGGCCCGTGGTATACTGTAGAAGTGAGTTGTAATTATTATTAAGAGATTGCTAATAGATACGTCGACAAGATTATACCTATAGAAATTTGACTTTTATATCTATATCTTTGGGATAATCCGGATACCTATGACGGATGGATTATACGTATGCGAGGACCTCAACCTGTATGATTCAACGAGTTTATCCATGGTCGTCATAATTTACAGGTGGGTAGATTATGGACATGAAATTGGAGTTTGGGATGGATATGCCTTAATCTAGATAGTCTCACTAATGAAATATACTCGTAGAGCAATATGGAAACTTTTATAAATAATAATATTTATTATTGATAAATCGTTTAACGGTTAAACGAAAAGATACATGTTTTAAGGGTTATTCGGTCATTTACTAGTTTGTGTGTATTTGGATTAAATACTTGATTTTATTAAATACATATTAATTAATTGTCAAATAAAGTATTTGACACATGTTCCAAATATATGTATTATGAAATATTTAAAGTAAATATAATACATGTGTTTAGATATTTGTATTAAGTAATTATCTTATTAAATAATTAGAATAATTAAATATATTTATCTTTATCATTATTATGGCTAAATATGGCTTAATGTAATTGGTGCACTTGTTATTTAATTTATGGAAAAAGGTGAACAAATTGGATTTGGCTTTTTTATATTGATTAAAAATTGCCAAATTTTTATTTTCCAAAATTACCCATTTTCAGTCATAACCCTACATATATAAGGGTTTCATTTTTCATTTTGCTTCAATTCATTCCAAGCCTAAATGATTACAAAGGAAGAGAGTTGAGAGAAAAATACAAGTGCTAAAGCTTAAAGTTTAGAAAAGCTTGGAAATAAAAGGTATTTTCATTCTTTCCTTTTCTAAGAAATTGTTTTTACTGGTTTAGGCTACAACATAGCATGTTCTCTTGTTTTTCTACTCTTTTAGTTTTGTAACAAGATGGTTGGAAGCATGAATGAAAGATGTTAGCATGTATGTTAATAAAGAAAGCTTATAAAGTGTTATTAAGCTCTCTTATGGTCATTAGATGACTTGGTTGTCATTCTATAGTTGTTAGGCCACTCAATGATGACCTAGAATTATTCTTGATTTGTTTCAAAGTGGTGAGACTTGTTTGGTGTTGTAGAGATTAGATTAAAGTGTTGGATTGTATTAATTTTGGTTATTTTTGGTTAATTTGATTAATTGAAAAATTAAGGTTTCTAACCTAAACCAAAATTGGGGCTTTTCATATATATATGTTGTATTTTGATGTATATAAGATATACAAATCATTTCGGGGTTGATTGGAAATCATCTAAGCTTGTTTTGACAAGATTGGACCAAAATGGTAAAAGTTGAAACTTTGTGGGCTTTTCAGCAATATGGAGGAAATGTGGTATTTAAGTTGCTTAATGTATTTTGAAATGTATAAATCATTTTGATAGTGATTTGGAATCACCTAATTATGTATTTGATAAATTAGGACTAAAATGATCAAAATGCAAAGTTTATGGCTCTTTCGGTAATATTGAAAATTTTTAATTTTTTTTGGGTAAAAAATTCTGTTTTTGAGTATTTAGTAATTAGAATAAATAATTTTGTTTTAATTACTCAAGAAAAATTAAAGAAATCGAAAAATTTGATTTTCCGTCATTCCACTGCGTTACCTGAAAATACTACATAAAACCCCAATAAAATGGTATCAGAACGAGTCTGATCCTTAACCCTTGATATGATTAGGCCCTTAAATTTGAAATTTAATCTATTCTTGCTTTAAGCATGCATGTGTTATTTAATTTGATTAAATATGGTGTATAACATCTTTTGCTGAAAATCCCTAATTAATAAGGTTTAAAAGTAATATGTATTTGATGCGTGTTTCTTAATACTATTTATAAATAAATCTTCTATGAATATATCCGAGAACGTGCCAAATCTGTGAGGATATAGCCGATATTGATTAATTTATACCGAATTAATTTTTGATATTAGGTAAATTCAAGCGAAAGCGGAAATTCTGAATATGCCAAAGCTGTCAGGACTACACAAGTATCTTGAATTTATCATTGACAAGTTTAACCTTGGTACGCTTCCTTGTGAACGTGCCAAAACTGTCACAACGAGAAACGACCAGGAGTCACTAGTGAGTGATTGACAATGAGTTTTCTACATAATGAATATACGTAGGTGAGAACGTGCCAAAGTTGTGAGCTGAAATATATTCATGGGATCCACCTTTCAGTATTATATTTAATTTGATTAATTGTTTGTTTGCATTCTGTTTGGCGATTACAGTATTGCATGTTATAGTGGGATGGGCATTCTTTAGATTAAAAATCCATGATCTATTTAATGCTTTATTATTTTATATTATATGAAATTTTTCTGCATGCTAACCGTTTTTCGCTATCTATATGATAGATTTGTGATGACAGCATCTACGACTAACCTATTTGCTCGTATACTTGATACAAACAAGCTTAAAGGTGCCGAGAACTTTGAAGATTGAGACTTGGATCTGAGGATTGTCCTCGGGTCTGAGAAACTAGAATATGTGTTATAAGGTCCGTTGCCCTTTGCTATATCAGATGAAGCAACACCGGAGGAATGTGAGACTTTCCAGAGATGGAAATATGATGATTTAAAGGTTAAATCATACATTCTCAGCTCACTGGCACTGAAACTTAAAAGTCAATATTTTGGTATGCCTAACGTATATACTATGATGATGCGACTTCGGGAGTCTTTTGTGAACCAAGAACAAGTCTCAGTTCATAAAGTTTCGATGGAATTGTTCCATTCAAGACTCGAAGAGGGACAGGCTGGGAGTCCAGATGTGTTTCACTTGATCGATCTGATTGAACAATTGAGGCACTTTAACTTCATACTGAATGATATTTTGGGATGAAGTGTCATTCTTGGTTCACTCCCAGCGTTGTATCACCAATTTGTGATGTACTTCAATATGAATGGGATTAGTTGTTCTTATCAAGAGTTGCATAGGATGCTACAAACTGCGGAGGAAGATTTGAGGAATGGAGTTCCGACTCGACCTCTGAAACCTACTTCTCTTTCGGCTTCTTCCCAATCTAAGCAGAAAGTGAAGAAGAAGAAATGAAATAAAAAGAAGGGTTCAAATGTTCCACCACAAGGTAAGATAGATAAACCCAAGAGAGCTGTTAAAGACAAATGCCACCACTGCAATAAGATTGGCCATTGGAGGAGGAACTGTTATGACTACCTGCCAAAATTAGAAAGGAGAGAGCATCTACTTCAGGTACATTTGTTTTTCCTGTTATTGATATCTCTTTAGCTTGTGAAGCTATTACATCTAGTTGGATTTTAGATTTTGCTTGTCTTGTTCACATTTGCAATTCGTTGCAGGTGCTGAAGGAAAGTAGAAGCTAAGGCCTAGAGAGTTGCAGTTGCGTTTTGAGAGTGGTGACTCTTTGGATGCGGTTTCTTTGGGAGTATGTGAGATCCCCTTGTTCAGTGGGAGTCTTTTGTTGCATGACTACTATTTTGTTCTGGGATGTGTAGTGAATATTATATCATTTTTTGTATTAGATACAGAAAGTTATCATGTAAATATTAAGAACTGTTCCTTGTAATTATATGATAGAAATAATATTTAGCTCCTTGAGTGTCCAAATGAGCATGGTCATTACATATTGCACACTTCTCAAGATATTTTGAATACTGGGATTAATAAACGTAAATGATCTGAAATAAATAATATTGAACTCTGGAATATGAGGTTAGGACATATATGTGTTAGACCCTTAACCCAGTTGGTTAGAAATGGTTTGATTCAGGATCTCACCATTGAACCTTATCCAACCTATGAATCTTCCATTCATGGTAAAATGACCAAAGCCCCATTTTCAGGTGTAGGACAACGTGCCATTGTTTCATTGGAACTCATATATTCTGATGTATGCGGTCCCATGAGTTAGACTGCTCACAATGGTTTTTAATACTTTGTTTCTTTTACCGATGATATGTCACGGTATGGTTATGTTTATTTGATGAGACATAAATCGAAAACCTTTGAAAAATTCAAAGAATTTTGTAACAAATAGAAAAATATAATGGTAAATATATTAAATGTCTTTGATCGGATCGAAGGGGTGAATATATGAGTAATGTGTTCATTGATTATTTTAAGGAGAATGAGATTCTCGCTCAATATACTCCTCCGGGTACTCCACAGCACAATGGAGTATTCAAAAGGAGAAATCAGACTTTATTGGATATGGTCCGATCTATATTGAGTTATACAGATTTGCCATATTATTTATGGGTTTATGCTATTTTAACTGTCGCTTATCTTTTGAATAAGATTCCTTCCAAGGCTGTTCCTACAACTTCGTATGAGATATTTACTGGTAGGAAACTGAATCTTAATTATGTTAGGATTTGGGGCTGTCCTGCATATGTCAGGATGACACAACAGAATAAGCTTTTGCCTCGTGGGCAAAAGTTTAGGTTTTTTGGATATCCTTCTAACACGAAAGGATATTTGTTCTATGATATCGAGTATCGAAATGTATTCGTAGCTCGCTTCGCGAAATTTCTAGAAGTAGAATTTTTGTGTGAATGAGGTAATCATAGACGTGTTGAACTTGATGAAGTACAACGGGAGACCAACGAACCACTGGAGGAACCCAAAATTCAAGTAGATTAAGAACCTTCTTTACACACACTCCGTAGGTCCGAAAGGATATCAAGACCTCATGAACGCTTGTATTTGATACAAGAAATGAGCCTTGATGTTCTCTTAGTTGAAGAGACTGATCCTTATACCTATAGAGAAACGATGTTGGATATCGACTCCGTGAAATGACAAGAGGCCATGAAATCAGAGTTAGACTCTATGCATAATAATCAATTTTAGGACTTGTTTCAGCCTCATGAAGGAATTGTTCCTATTGGTTGTAAATGGGTTTACAAGAGGAAGCGTGGGCTTGATGGAAATGTTGAAACCTTTAAGGCCCGACTGGTAGCTAAAGGTTACACGCAGCAACCTGGAGTCGACTACAATAAAACTTTTTTGCCAATTGCGATGCTAAAGTCTATTAGGATTTTGTTATCTATTACCGCTTACCATGATTACGAGATTTGGCAAATGGATGTCAAAACGACTTTTCTGAATGGATTTCTTGATGAAGAAATCTATATGGAACTATTAGAGGGTTTTGTATCCAGCGAGAACTCGGGCATGGTATGTAAGCTTAAGAAGTCCATTTATGGACTTAAACAAGCTTCACGAAGTTGGAATCTATGATTTGACGAGATAATGAGATTTTCTGATTTTCTTAAGAATTCGCAAGAATCCTGTGTGTATAAGAAAGTCTGTGGGAGTATGGTGGTATTTTTAGTTCTCTATGTTGATAACATCATAATCATTGGGAATGATATCGGGATGATGCAAGGCGTCAAAGCTTACCTCTGTAAGAATTTATCTATGAAGGACCTGAGAGAAGCTTCTTATATCTTAGGGATAAAACTCTATAGAGATAGAGAAAGGAAGCTTATTGGGTTATCCCAGTAGATGTGTTGGGGTTTTTAGGGGTATTACTGGGTAACGCAGCGGAACGCGGAAAATCAAAATTTTCCGATTTCAAAATTTTTTCTCGGGTAATTAAAATAAACAATTACTCAATACTTAAAATCTAAATTTTTACCCAAGAAATCAAATTTCTTCTTAATTATCGAATTGTCCCAATACTTTGTATTTTGTTCAATTTGGTCCTCAAATTTCAAATACAATTTAAATGATTTCAAATCAATATCAAAATGATTTAAACATGTCTTATACATCAAAATATAAATTGCAACTCAAATCCCAAATTTTTGCCAAATCACCGAAAGTACCCAAATTTTCCAAGATTTATAATTTGGTCCAATCTTGTTCAAAACTAGGGATGGAAATTTTACCCTCAAACCCGCAAAAACCAGCCCGCAATGGGTAGGATTTGGTAAATATATTAGTTAGTGCGGTGCGGGTTTGGTAATTTAAAGCAAAACCCGCTGCGGGTGCGGTGCAGGTTTGGCATTTAAGAAAAAATTACGGGTATTCGCATACCCGCAATATTATTTTTTATTAATTAATATTTTTAGGAAAATATAAAAAAACCTTCATATAAAAACAACTAACAAAACCTAAACCTAAAACACTAATCCACAGTTCCACACTCCCACTCAGCCGCAGCCCGCAACCTGCCTAACTGAAGATTTTTTGCATGACTATTATTGTTTTTTTTTTATCACACTTGTTAATAAAATTATAATACAAAAATTTGGATTAAGTTCACATGATCATAAACGGGAGAGGAGCAAAATAAGTTAGTGTTTGCTGCAACTTCAGTAGCTTTCCTGCTTCTTCATTACACTTACACCACTTGAGCCTTGTAAGCATCACTTTCATTACATTTAGCATAAAATATGACCAATGGTTGGTGATTACTTTTTAACTTATTTTCGATTGAGTTGGCTAACTTAGATCATTATAATTATGAAGGGAAAAAATCGTTTTAATTATGTTTATATGAAAAAATAAACATATAGTACTGAGTCTTTCATACATTATGTTATCTATGTACTGTATATACATACATTGCATGTTGTATATGTCAAATGAAAAACAAATGTGAAAACTACAGCTAGCAATTAAAATTAAATTATTTAATTTAAAAAATTATATTATTAAGAACAAAAAGTAATTCAATATTTTAAAAACTTGCAAAAAATCCGTTGGGTACCAATGCGGGTTTGGTAATTTATTTTTATATGCGGTGCGGGTTTGGTAATGAAAATTAAAACCCGCAACGGGTATGGTGCGGGTTTGGTAATTTATTTACAAATGCGGGTGCGGGTTTGGTAATGGAAAACCTACACCATACCCTACCCACTGCCATCTCTATTCAAAACAAGTCAAGATGAAATCCAATCATCACCAAATTTAATACATCATAACTCAACACATATATAAAAAGTCCCAAATTTGGAAAGGTTTAAGAACCCTAATTTTAGAAATTCTTTATTTGAACAAATTACACCAAATTAAATAAATTCAACACTTTAATTCAATCTTCACAACACCAAACAAGTCTCACCACTTTGAAATACCACAAGAAAATTCTAGGTCATCAATGAGTGGCCTAACAACTCTAGAATGGAAACTTGATTATCGAATAATAAAAAAAAACTTATAAACTCATTTCAAGCTAACTTTGTTAATCATACATGCAAACATCTTTCAAAAAAGTTTCCAACAAATTAATTACAAACTAAAAGAGTAGAGACAACATCCTAGCAACACATGTTGAAGCTAAGAATGATAGAAATATTTTCTTAGTTGAAGAAAGTAAGAAATACTTACAAAATCTTGATATTTGGCTTAAGTTCTTTCATTTTTCTTTCAACTTTGCTCTCAACGTTATTTTGTAATTTTTTGATAACTTAAAATTATGAAAAAAAAATGAAACAAAACACTTATGTATTTTCCTTTATTGGCCGAGAATGAGAGAGAAAAAAACAACAAGATATTTTCATTTTTTTTTCAATTAATTAAATGGAAAATGAAATATAAAAGTGTTGGTATTTGATCATTAAACCATTTAATGAAATTCACCAAGTGTTTCCAATCATTTAAGGCCTTTTACAAACTTTAATCATGACAAAAAACATTTATTATTTTATTAATTTAACCATTTAATATTTAAATAATTAAATATTTAAATAATTAAATATTTAAATAGAAATATCTTAAATATATGTATTATATTTACATTAAATAATTAAAATACATATATTAATGATATATGTCAAAAATCATAATTTGACATTTAATTAATGTGTATTTAATAAAATCAAATATTAAATACAAATACACATTAATTAGAAAATGACCAAAAGATCTCGACTGCATGTATTTTCATTTAACTGTTAAACGACTTATAAATAATCAGTATTATTCATAAAAGTTGCCATAGTGCTCTAAGATTATATTTCATTACTGAGACTCTCTAGGTTTAGATATATCCGTCACGAAATTCAATTTTGTGTCCATAATCTACCCACCCGTAAAATATGACAAACATGGATAAACTCTCTGAACCATACAGGTCAAGGTCATTGTATACGTATAATCCCTCCGTCACAGGTATCCGGATTATTCCAGAGATATAGATATAACCAGTGATATCTCAAGTCAAAGAATCACTATTCTCACTCAACCCGAGAAGATTTTGTTGGACAATTATGACCCATAGCATCACTATTTGTACAGAACATGGTGTTGTTGTACAAATTAACTATGTGACAAAGGAAATTGCTCTTTTATCATTTGTAATTAGATTACCAGGATATATAAATGATAAAAGTCCATATGATTAGTTCCGAATTAATAAGATATGAGACAATATTAATCCATTAAGGTTTAATCATTAAAACATCCCTAGTCGTAGTATTATCGAGATTGGACATCGATAATGCGAAATAGACTAGTATTGCACTTGTGCGCGTTGTGGGAGCATAACGACATAGTTCTCATATATTTGGGTATTGGATACTCATGCAAGTGTAATAGGAGGTTGTGTTTACCGATGGTACGGAAACAGCTTCGCTCTGGATAGACCCCTCAGAATTCCATTGGTAGTATGACTATGTGTCTATGGAAGTCCGAATCAGGGTAGGTGTATTTGGTCTTAACCTGAGACTTGCATCGCTAATACTAGCGACAATCAGTATACTTTGGTTTTGGTCGTCCAGGGCTTTAACAGGTTCTGTGTACGCCTCTTCTGGGTATATTGAGAATCGTAGTGTATTGGGTGTGATGTCGAGATGGAAGTATCACTTCAGTCATATGGAGATGATGGTCACGTAGGATACGGAACTGGTGCTCTTTTATACTGCAGCTATCGAGATAATATGACTAGGTCATGTTTATCCGATTATAGAGACTAGTTACCAGAGATCCGATATGTGCTTCGTACGGGGCAGACACAATTCCAGCCCCAGGCCTTGCATGTGACATCCGATACTGGATCATAATACGCAATACTACGTATACTACGCCTAATATAGATTACATATTCCTTTAAGAATATTTCTGGAGAATTGGGTAGGCACGGTGCTTTGCTAGGAGCCAACCATGTCTTGTAAATCGGTAAAAACGTGGTACTAGGTACGTACATGTTCAGATAGTTCGACGACCGGATTTACTGCCAACATATCCAGGGATCTCATGGGTCGCTTCCCGAAGATTCACCGATGATGTATGACTCGAGCATAATTAATCTGGGATTAATTAAAAGAGAGAGAAAATTAATCTATGATTAATTACGGATATATTTTATCTGGGATAAAATATTATTTAAAGAGAGAGAACGATTAATTTGGAATTAATCGATAAAATAATATATTCGATATATTAAACGAAATTGGATTTCGACGTGGAATTAAAATTAGAATTTAATTCGGGCAAACGAATTAATTTAGAATTAATTCGCTAGCGACGTGAATAGTAATTTTGCTAGGAATAATTATTTAATTAAATTTGATTTAATTACGTCGCAACAGAAAATTCATTAATTCGGAATTAGCGAACCTGACCCCGGGAGTGTTTGCGGGCCCACTCGTATTTCGAATCAAGTGGGGCCCACAAGTCACGTCACACATCACATCATTAGTCACTCAAGTGATGGAAGTCCTGTCACCTTTTTGGTGATTAACATCTTGACACTTTTGATTGATGTGAGTAGTTGAAAGGCTTTAATGCCTTGTACCATTTTGGAAAGTGGAAAGTTATATTAGATTTTTGAAATCCAAAATACAAAACACAACTTCATCTTCTTCTCTCCATCTTCCTCACTCACGGCAATGGCCTCATTTTTCTCTCAAATCTCTTGGCTTGGCCGAGAGTCTCAAGGAGTAAAAATAGAAGATTTGTTGCAAATCTTCAAGAGTGCTAGCACACCAAAGGGGTCTTACAAAGGTGATAGGGAAACCCATTCATGAGCATGGAATCTATTCACAAAGCTTGGAGCACAGAAAGAGGGGCTTGGCCGAATACATCATCCATGGAGGAAAATTTTTTTGTGTTCTTCGCATCGTAAATCCGATCAAAGTGAGTACTTTGATGTATTCACACATTTATATGCTTAATATGATCTTGGTTTGACCTAGAAAACCCAACAGATTCTTATTGATGTTGGTGTACCATCCATTGAAATCTTTGGTGAGTCGTTCAGTGCTTATCCGCTATAAACACCTACACGTCTATATAAGTCTCCAAGACTCATGGTTCATTGAGAAACCTTTGGAATCCATTATTCCAATATACAACATGTACCAGTCTCTACGGGTTTACTTTACTAACCAAGTAGTGTAAACCTTGACTAGTAACTGTCTAAGTATGACAACGTCATGATACAAGTCAATGTGAGTTGCGACGCTTTTACAACAGTTGTCAGGGTTGGTGCTCGAAGCGCCAATCCAGATCGTATTTATGTCCGATTCATGAATACGAGCAATACATTTTTCCATAATATTACTTATTTATGGTTGCACCTCTTTTCTTTTATTATATATATTCGATCTAATTCATTAGATTGAAACTAAATCATGTTTAGTGATATATATATATATATTAGACAAAGACCCGAGAATATATAATGTAGTGCGCAATTACAACGTAGCTTGTAATTGACATTGGGAAGTGTCACTACTAGATATATATTATCAAATAAAGTTCCTGGTCAAGATTTACTAACACGGGTCGGTTAGTAAAATCCGTTGAGACCAGTACATGTCGTATATCAGACTTGGTCCGATGGTTTATCCCAATGATATATGAGTCTCGGGAGACTCGTATAGACGTGTAGGTATTTTTTTGATAAACACTGAACGACTCACCAAAGATTACCTAATAGATGGTATACCAACATCAATAGGAATCTTCTCGGGTTGAGTAGCATAGTTATTTTTTGACTTGAGATAACACTGTGGATATATGAGTTATCCTCTAAACTTAGATGACAGTTACGTCACCGATCTATTAAGATCAGGCATCCACCTGTTCGTTGGGTGTGGACTCATGCTAATGATATCCTATGTGTATTAAGATATGATCCGTCAGTCCTGTGTACATGGCATAGGTATTCACTATATGATTAACAATCTGTTAAATCCATGGTCGTGGTATACTTCGGAAGTAAGTTCCGAGTGTTATTTAGAAGATTGCTAATAGATACGCTGACTGATTATACTTATAGAGATTTGATGTTTATATTTATATCTCTGGGATAATCTGGATACCTGTGATGGAGAGATTATACGTATGCAATGACCTCGACCTGTATGATACAAGAGTTTATCCGTGGTCGTCATAATTTACGTGTGGGTAAATTATGGACACGAAATTGGATTTCGTGACGGATATGCCTGAATCTAGAGAGTCTCACTAATGAAATATACTCGTAGAGCACTAGGGCACCTTTAATTAATAATGGAGATTATTTATAAGTCCTTTAACGGTTAAACGAAGTCAATCCCTAATTAATGTGTATTTGTATTTAATATTTGATTTTATTAAATACACATTAATTAATTATCAAATTATGATATTTGACATGAATCATTGATATATGTGTTTGAGATATTTAATGTAAATATAATACATATATTTAAGATATTTGTATTTAATTAATTTAATTGTTTAATTATTAAATAATTAAATTAATTTAAAAATAAATATCTTTACAATGATTAGTGTTTGGAAATGACATGATTTGGTTGGTTCACTTGTAAAGCTTTTCTTTAATGATAAAGGTTACCATTATTAACAAGTAAACTTGTTCCAATCAAATTGAAACAAAAATAAAATAATTTGTTATTTATTTTTGGTCAAGTTTCGGCCAAGAGGTGGAAAATAAAAGGGTTTTGTTTTTCATTTGGTTTTTGATAACACAAGTTACTGTATATTTTACTAAGTATAGTTTGAGATAAAACCTTGAAGGAGAAAAGAAAAGCTTAAGGAAAAAAGTTTTTTTTTGTAAGTATTTTCTCATTTCTTTCAACTTGAAAATTGTTTCCATATTTCTAAGCTTCAACATGTGTTGTTTAGAATTTTCTCTACTCTTTAATTATGTAAATTAATTGATTAGGAACTTGTTGGATTGATGTTGCATGTGTGTATGAACTAAGTATGCTTATAAATGGTTATTAAACATCCTATTGATTAATTAGTAATCATGTTGTCATTCTAGAGTTTCTTAGCCATTCATAAATGACCTAGAATTGTTCTTGAGTTGTTTCATGATGGTGAGACTTGTTTGGTGTGGTAAGGATTGAATTAAAGTGTTGAATTTGGTTTAATTTGTCAATTTATGGAAATTGTAAAATTAGGGTTCATAACATTTACCAAATTTGGGTCTTTTCATATATGTGATGTAATTTGATGTATATATGAGGTATATCAAATTTGGGATTGATTGGATTTGATCTAGTTTTATTTTGAACAATTTGGGCCAAATCATAATTAATTGAAAATAAGGGACCCTCTCGGTATTTTTGGTTTTTAATGGGGATCTTTTTGCAATTTGTATTTCGATGTGTTGAACACGTTAGAAATCATTTTAGAACTGATTTGGAATCATCCAAAATTATATTTGACAATTTTAGGACTAAAATGATCAAATTACAAAGTTATGGGTCAATACGGTAATTTTCAAGAAATATGATTTCTTGGGTAAAATTTCAGTTTTTCAAGTATTGAGTAATTGAAATAAATAAGTTTATTTTAATTGCCCAAGAAAAATAATTATCGAAAATTATTTGGAGTGAAAATACGCGAAAAGGTAACGTCTGCCCAAACAGTGAACTGGTCATTGTTTGGGCGGCCCATGAACTGTCCAAATATTTTTCGGGCTGACTTGGGCAGTCCCCATGTGAACTGGTCGGTCGGTTTGGCCAGAAACGTGTTTTATGCTATTTTACGGAAAAATGTTTTCGCAAAAGTTTCGCGGTGTTTCTATATTATTTATGTCGTTATTTGATATCGAATAAATATGTTTAGGTGAAATATGAATGAATTATTAATATTGGATATTTAATAATCTATTCGTAAGTTTAAAAATTTTAAACTACGATTTCGCCTGAACCGCGCTTCTTCCGCTGCGCCGACCTGATAAAACCCCAAAAACATTATCATAACTAATCATTCTAAGGTCTGTTACGTCTTTACCATATAAAAAGAGAGATGTTATAAAATAGAAACTGTTTATTTTATTCATAATAAAATGTTATATAAGTATTTACAGGGAAATACATAAGAAAATTGGCGCTCTGAGTACCAACCCTAACAAATTCTCCCACTTGCTCTAGTGCCAATATTGATTGTATCTAATACCCATCGACTCCATATGTTTATCAAATAACTTCGGTGGAATGGCCTTGGTAAGCGAGTGTGCTACATTATCTTCACTCAGTACCTTACACACGGTAGGCACTGCATTTTTGCATATAAGTCCCTATGATGAGTCTCATATGGAGACACTACCTTTTAAATTGCGGAAGTCGCGAGAAACAGATGTTGGAAGGGTAAAGTTGGAAATTGGCATTTTTGTTGGAATTAATTCGGTTGTCTAGCTTCGGTTTGCTCGCCGGATCTCCGTTTCAAAGTTTATCCTCGGCCCAAAACCCCATAAGCCACTCATCAAACCATATAACAAACCCAAATACCCAAGCCTACCAAAAACCCAAAGCCCACGCCCAAGGAGACCAAGTTCACGCCCATGGCTCTCCTAATTAGTGAGATGCACATTTAACATATGCTTAAATCAAGTCAAATCTTTTCCTAAGTAAAAGAAATCTCATGGATCCCTTTTCCAATCAAAACCAATCACTATCCTAAATTAAAGAGATTTATTCCTTATGAGATACTAATTAGGAGATGTCACCATCATTAGAATATCCTTTCCTATTCAAACTATGATTACTTCCAACCCTTTGCATATAAAAATAGGCATTCACCCACCCTTCCAAACCCTAGCATACACGCCCAAGGCCCCCAAATTCACCTCCATTGCCTCACCGCTTCAACAAACTAATAACCCTCAACGCATAGCTGATGAGTGGTAAAACTATCACTATTTCTCACTCATTTAACTTAATATTTTGTATAGTTTCTTGAGTTTTGTGAATATTTTGATGTGTTTTGTGTTATTTTGTAGATAAAAAAAGTTTCAGGACATTCTGGAGGTGATTTGGAGCAAAACTGTGAAATTTGGCAAAAAGGGTATTTTGGTAATTTTGGGCGTCCCGACCTCTAACGTGCACCGGAGACTGCTAATATGCGCCAGGTCAACAACTCAAAGTTGCCAAGTTTGACTTTGCTAACGTGCACCATGCCACGTGTCATCATCACAAGCAATCTGCTAACGTGCACTGCATGCCACGTGTCAAAAATTCAACGAGCCGTTTTTTTTTAGCCACCATGCCACGTGTCGAAAATTCAGCGATCCAAAAAAAAAAAAGAAATCAGAAAAATAATAATAAAAAATTGGATTTTTTTGACTATAAATTGTGTTCAAAATTCTTAGTTTCAATGTACCAAAATCCTCTGAAATACTTATATAAAAGAGAGTTCTTCTTATTTTCTTCTTATATTCAATTTTATTTACGCTTTGTAGTAGTAATTCTATCCATCCATGAGGGGGTAACTTCTCTATGCTGAGGTAATAAGGTAATTCTTTTACTTTTGCTTTTTAGATTAATCTCTCTTAAAATATAATATATAAACTATTTAAAACCTGAATTAATAAAAAGATACCGCCATTCTAGGTCGGTTGGTTATTCAATTTAAACTGGTTAAACCTGACTTAATGAGGATACCGCCATTCTAGGTCGGTTGATTTAATTTAGTTCCGCCTTATGGCTGGTTTATTTTTCTGTTCCGCCTTATGGCTGGTATATTTGAATTTGACTTAATCAGGATACCGCCATTCCGGACGGTTGGTTTAAAATATCATAAGTATATATATTATTATTTTATGGGAGATATCTAAATAGTATATAGTAGAAGTTATTTCCTTTTACCTTAGCATTTCATTTCTTTTTATTGCAATTCATTATTATACAATTACTTTTCAGCAATTTCATTTTATGTCTTTTAAGTTTTTATCAGCTTTAATTATGTATTGTAACTAAGTTAAATATCTAGGGTTGTGATAAAATCTAATATCACTGGTTTTAAAAAGGGTTAGATTATAGTTTGGGTAATTAAAGAATTATTTGTTGAGTCATAATCTTAAATCTTTTTTATTAACTGGCCATTAATAAAATTGATTAGTTAAACTTAAAATGAACTAGACATAGAGACTTTAAGTTTAAAGACCTTATACTCAACAACCCACGATCTTCTTTAAGGATAGATAAACATTTAATAGATTTCCTTACAGGATAGGAATATACCTGTTGGGCGGGGGTAATCATAATTGGAATTCAAACTTAATGAATATAGGTAATTTGGTTGACATAGACATATGATTCAATTGAATTAAACTAGGTATTTGTAAATGACCATCGGAAGAGGCTTTTACATAATTTAATATTCCAGATTAATAAATCAATATTTACCCAACTATGATTTAACTACTTCATCTTTTAATTAATATTGGAAGAATTCATAACCCAAGATAGTTTTTAATTCTCATTAATCTACTCTCAATTTCTTTTACTTGTTTTAAATTTAGAATCATCGTCATTTCAAAATAATAAACTTGTTAGATATTAGTAATAACTTGACCTCATAAAATTAATAGAATAGGTAATAAGTCCTCGTGGGATCGATACTTTTTATACTACTTGAACGATATGTGCGCTTGCGTTATACGCGTGTGATTACGCCGGTCAAGTTTTTGGCGCCGTTGCCGGGGACTTCTTTATCTTTTACTATTAGTTTAGGGGTTAGATACGTTACTTGTATCTAATTTTCTTTTTACTTATTGTTTTTGTTTTATTGTGTTTTAGGTTATCAGAATCTTAATGAGACGAACCAGAAGCTTTGAACTACGACCGCTTGACCTAGAAATTGAAAGAACCATCAGACAGTTGAGAAGAGAAAGGCGACAAGGCCAAGAAGCAATTGTTAACATGGATCCTGAACCTTTGGAGGTTGCACCACCAATTCCCATTCGAGACAGAACCATTCCGGTGGTAGATGGCCTCACTTCATGTATTGTACTTCCTCCTTTACCAGCGAATGTAGGTGACATCAAAACTTACATTCAGATGATTCAGCAATCAGTGCAATTTGGGGGAAAAGCAACTGAAGATCCTAATACCCACATCAGCAACTTCCTGGAAGTTTGCGGCACTTTCAATTACAACCGAGAAGCTGAAGAAGCAATGGACTACGTGTTTTTCCATACTCCTTGAAGGACAGAGCTAAAGCTTGGCTACATTCACTTCCAGCTGGTTCCATCACCACTTGGAACGCTTTAGCCACCAAATTTCTTACAAAGTACTTTCCACCAGCCAGAACTGGAAAGTTGAGGAATGACATCACATCCTTTGTACAACAAGAATCAGAAACTCTCTACGAAGCTTGGGAAAGGTACAAAGATTTGCTCAGGAAATGTCCTCACTATGAGATTCCAAAATGGCTTCAAGTCCAAACATTCTATAATGGACTTTCTGGAATAATGAGAACCACAATTGATGCTGCTGCTGGAGGAGCATTGATGGCAAAAGGAGACGATCAAGCTTGGGACCTAATCAAAGAAATGGCCAACAACAATTCCTTGTGGCCAACAGAAAGAAGCATGATTCAACGAATTGCTGGAATTTATGAGGTTGGAGCCAATTCAGCAGTCAGTACCAAAGTAGATCAAATATGCAAATTCATGGAGACTCTCGGTATGCAAAGCAATATTGGAACCACAAATTCACCATATGGAGAAGCACCAGAACAAAATCAACATGAAGAAACGGTGAATTATGTCAACAATTTTAACAGACAGGGGAACAATCCATATTCCAACACCTACAATCCAGGGTGGTGGAATCATCCCAATTTCTCATGAAGCAACAATTCAGGGCAAAAGAACTATCCACCACCTGGATTCCAGCAACAGAACAAAAGCCAGGAGTTCGAAAAATACCCAGAAATGAAAGATTGGCTTGCAGAGATGTTCAAAAAGCAACAAGCAGCATATGATGCTATGTTTCAAAACCAATCTGCTTCCATCAAAGCACTGGAGAATCAAATTGGAAAACTAGCCAATGCTAAGAGTTACAGACCACCAGGAAATCTTCCCAGCAATACAGAACCAAATCCAAGGAACCGAGGGAAGGAGCAATGTCAAGCTATCACTTTGAAAAGTGGTACTGAAATCAACAAAGATGTTGGAATCAAAGCAACCATCGAAGATGTTCCAAAAGAAGCAGAGAAACAGAT
>SKCR01042092.1:0-85864 GCA_019454045.1 Zanthoxylum bungeanum | reverse complement strand
AAATGATCAGGTTGTTGTACTGCATGCGAGACTTAATGCGGAATAGAACCAAGTTAATTATTTTGCTTTGTCATTCTCCTCTGCAGGTTTAGCACTCGAATAACAGAATTACAGGTAACAGAGTTGCATTATATGCAAACCTAAGTTATGTTGAACTAAGGGGAGACCTCCCATGAAATATAAATAGAGAAGTGATAGAAGTTCACTCTTTTATAGTAAAAGAATCAGAATGTTTTATAAATTTTCTATTTTCCTTTGTACATGTATATAAGCAATTATTTGGGTGCAAACCTAATAGAATATAACTGATGCAGCAAATGTACTCGAAATGATAGAATTGCTGATGAAAAAAGAAATGAACTGTCCGATTGTTTAGACTATGTCTTCCACTTGAAATAGCTGAAAAATGGTTTCACTGGAATAGTTATGCACTTGACAATCCAACCAATAGGCCAAGATGCAGCTGCAAAACCAATACACACGCCCCATTGGCCCCAGTTAAGCCTTTTTGTATCTACATACTCTGCCTCCATCATGGAAGGACTTCAGGAGCTATCTGAAACACAAAAAGAAACAGATGAGTCTTGAAGACCTTGGAGTCCGATTGAGGATCGAAGAGGACAATGAGAAGTCCGAGAACGCCAGCTACAAGACTATAGAGTCTAAGGCCAACATCGTCGATGGTGGAAAGGGTAGCAAAAAAAAAAAGAAAAGTGAAACTGATTCTTCCCAAGCTAACAAGAAGTTCGAGGGGAAGTGCTAGATCTGTGGAAAAAGCGGTCACATGGCAAAGGACTGCAGAAACAAGAAACCTCAGGACAAAGGCAAGAAAAAGAAAATTGAGCCCCATGTCACTGAGGATGAGCAGCTAACTGATGAGATCTTAGAGATGAACCTCTCAGCAATTGTAACAGAAGCCAACTTGGTTGGGAATCTGAGAGAATGGTGGGTAGACATTGGGGCTACTCGTCATATTTGTGCTGATAATAAGATGTTTTCCTCGTATCAGAAGGAGAGACAAGTTCACCATTTAAGAATGTCGTCTTCACATCCATTTCAAAATTTTTGCCTATAGTTTAAGTGTATGAGAGACATGTCCCTTAAGAAGTGCCTTATGGGAAAAACACAAGTTGAAGGGACATGTCCTTTAAATTGGAAGAAGACACCTCTAGGCCCCAAAAGGTATAAAGAAGGGGTATAACCCTTAGGAGGGTTACACCTTAAGCCAAAGGGTGCCCACAAAGGCACCCTTCCTTGCCTATATAGGGGGGGTTTAGGTTTATTCTCTCCAATATGAGATTCCTACATTTAAAAGTCATTCATTTAGAATAAGGGAGTCAAGTTAAGAGAGAGTTTCAACCATTTTGTCATTGTTCAAGTTCTTGTTAAAGGAGTGCCCCTTCTACAAGAAGCATCCAAGTAATCCCGGGAGAACGTTAGCCACAAAACCATCCGTAGAGCACCGAGGCGGGGCTAATAAGTTCCTAAGGACAGAGACAACTCGACTTGGACCAAGTTTGATCATCATCTTCTACATTTCCAGGTTTTCCTTGTATCCATTGTTGTATTCTGTTTTGGAATAATTTAGATAAATTTGCATGTTAATTTCGTTTGATAGCACATATTTCCCAACAATCTTAAGAACTTACTACATTTTAAGTGTTAGATGAAATTTTATATGTTTTAATTGTCAATTTTCTGGAAAATGTGTTATGTGCATGAAAAATACGCATGGGCATTCGAACGCCCGACGAACGCATATGCAAAAATTCTGTTTTACGCAGTTTCGTTCGAACACGTCTTCAAACGCAACTCAAATGCCATCCTTCTATAAAAGAACGTTCGAACGCGTTTGCGAACGCACCACGAACTCGAACTCTCTAGAACACTTCGTTCGAATGCGTTTACGAACGCAACATGAACGTGAACTCTCTGGAATATTTCATTCGAACGCGTTTACGAAAGCAACACAAACGTGAACTCTCTGGAACACTTCGTTCGAACGCGTTTACGAATGCTACACGAACACGAACTCACTGGAAAGTTTCGTTTGAACGGATTAACGAACGTGACACTAACGAAATTAATCCTGAAATTATTTTTGGATTAAAACTAATAACATAGACTTAAATTAATTTATATTACCATGTATGACAAAATGTTAACTTAGTAAAATCATATACTATATTATTATAAAATTGGAAGTATAGGTTTAAGTTAATATTAGGGTGCTCAATTATCACAAGCATACACATGGTGATAAAGTTGAAAATTAATCGTGTGTTGCATACTTGGTTGAGAATTAAAGGTGTAATTTTACACAAGTAATTCCGTCCAAGCTTGATTGACTTATTCACATACAAATCTACACATATTTATTATTGTATTGTGAATTGAAGTGTAATACTAAGTTTGAATATCTAAGATATTCTATTGAGAAAGTGTTTAAAGGATATTCTGTCAACAAGGCGATAAGAGCCTAAGTGGGCAGGGATTTAAGTGGTTACTCCAGACCCCCCTCGTCCTCTGGGAAATTCCTTTATTCATTTATCATAAGAAACTTTAGTCGTAAATTGAAGGACTTGTGTTATTTGGTACTACTGTCCAATATAACAACGAGTAGATTCTTAGTATATCACTTAAAAAAGATCATACATTTGATCGTTGTGCAATTTGTCTTATGTAGACTTATTGATTACTATTGGATTTTCCAGTTACACATAGCTAGTGGAAATATCACGGTACCGGTCGCTCATGGGGATAAATCAGAAAAATTTGGTGGAGCAAACTATAAACAATGTCAGAGCAAAATATTGTTCTATCTGACAACACTGCAGTTGGCTAAGTACCTCAAAGATCCTCCGGGTCTTGTGGAGGGAGAAACATAATCAGCCAAGTAACTGCGAGAAGAGACATGGTCGTCAGACGACTTCTTGTGCAAGAATTAGCTCTTGAGAGGACTTGACAATACCCTGTACAATGTGTACCAAGGCATGACCTCTGCGAAGATTCTCAGGAAATCTTTCGAGAAGAAATACAAAACCGAGGATGTCAGGCAGAAGAAATTTTTCTTGGGTAGGTTCCTGGACTAAAAAATGGTAGATTCAAGAACAATGATGCCTCAGTTAGGTGAACATCAGTTAATCATTCATGAAATATTAGATGAGGGAATGAAACTCTGCGAGATGTTTCAAGTTGCCACAATCATTGAAAAGTTTCATCCATTATGGAAGGACTTCAGGAGCTATCTGAAACACAAAAAGAAAACAATGAGTCATGAAGACCTTGGAGTTCAATTGAGGATTGAAGATGACAACATGAAGTCCGAGAAGGCCAACTACAAGACTATGAGTCTAAGGACAACATCGTCGATGGTGGATAAGATAGCAAAAAGAAAAAGAACAGTGAAACTGATTCTTCCCAAGCAAACAAGAAGTTCAAGGGGAAGTGCTGTTAGGGTTGGTGCTCGGAGTGCCAATCCAGATCGTATTTATGTCCGATTCATGAATACAAACAATTTCTTTTTTTTCCATAGTATTACTTATTTAATGGTAGCACCTCTTGTCTTTTATATACATATTCGATCTAGTTATGATTAGATATCTAATTATGATTAGATTGAAACTAAATATGATTTAGTGATATGTATATATTAGACAAAGACCCGATAATATATAATGTAGTGCGCAGTTACAAAGTAATTTGTAATTGACATTGGGAAGTGACACTACTAGAAATATATTATCAAATAAAGTTTCTGGTCAAGATTTACTAACACGGGTCAGTTAGTAAAATCCACTGAGACCAGTACACGTCGTAAATCGAGAATTGGTCTGATGGTTTATCCCAATGAACCATGAGTCTGGGGAGACTCGTATAGACGTGTAGGTGTTTATGGTGGATAAACACTGAACGACTCATCGAAGATTTCCTAATAGATGGTACACCAACGTCAATAGGAATCTTCTTGGGTTGAGTGAGCATATTGATCCTTCAACTTGAGGTACCATTGTGGATGTATGAGGTATCATCCACACTTTGATGGAAGTCACGTCACCGATCTATTAAGATCAGACCTCCGTCTGTTCGTTGGGTGTGGACTGATCCTCGTGATATCCTGTGCGTATCAAGATATGATCTGTCAGTTCTGTGTACAGAGCATAGGTATTCAATGTGCAATTAGCAATCTGTTAAATCCATGGGCCTATGGTACACGGTAGAAGTTATTTCTGAGTGTTATTAAGAGGTTGCTAATAGAATCGTCGACGAGATTATACCTATAGAGATTTGACATTTTTATCTATATCTCTATGATAAACCGAATACCTGTGACGGAGGGATTATACTTATGTGATGACCTCGACCTGTATGGTTCAGCGAGTTTATCCGTGGTCGTCATAATCTACGGGTGGGTAGATTATGGACACGAAATTGAATTTCATGACGGATATGCCTGAATCTAAAGAGTCTCACTAATCAGATATACTCGTAGGGCACTAGGGCAACATTTATAAATAATACTAATAATTTATAAGTCGTTTAACGGTTAAACGATAATACATGCGTTTGAGATCTTTCAGCCATTTATTAAATGTCAAATTATGGAATTTGATATTTATAATTAATATATCTATTTTGATTATTTAATGTAAATATAATACATATATTTAAGATATTTGTATTTAATTATTTGATTATTCAAATGTTGAATAATTAAATTAATTAAATGATAAATATCTTTTTACTTTATTAAAGTAAGATAAATGACACTTTTTAATTGGATTAAGTGGCCAATTTTGATTAGATTAAATGGTTTAATTTGATTGGCACATTTGTAGATTTCATTTAATGGTTAAATGATATATATCTACATTTTCCAATTTTAATTATTGAAACAAAAATGAAAAATATATGGCTATTATATTTCCTATAATTTCGTCCACTCATTGGAAATTATATAAGCTTTATTTTTTCATTTTGTTTGATAATCTAAGAACCCTAAAAACATATACAAAGAGAGTTTGAGAGAAAGGAAGAAAGAAAGCAAAAGAAAGCTTGGATTTTTGGAAAATTAGTAAGTTTTTCTTACTTTCTTCTTCATGAAAATTGTTTCTATCATACTATGCTTCAATTTGTGTAGCTTAGTTTCTTCTCTACTCTTTTGAGGATGTGTTTTGATGGTTGGGAACTTGGATGAAAGATGGAAGCATGTATATGTTAAAAGAATGCATGAAATTATTTCTTAAGCATTCTTTCTAACCATTTGATGGTGAGTTGCCATTCTAGAGTTGTTTAGCCACTAATAAATGACCTAAAATTGTTCTTGAGTTGTTTCATGGTGGTGATACTTGTTTGGTGTGGATTTCTTGATGAAGAAATCAATATGGAACAGCCGGAGGGTTTTTCATCCAGCGAGAACTCAGGCATGGTATGCAAACTGAAGAAGTCCATTTATGGACTTAAACATGCTTCACGAAGTTGGAATCTTTGATTCGACGAGATAATCAAATTATCTGGTTTTCTCAAGAATTCAGAAGAATCATGTGTGTATCAGAAGGCCAGTGGGAGTATGGTGGTATTTTTAATTTTCTATGTTGACGACATCTTTATCATTGGGAATGTTATCGAGATGAGGCAAGGCGTCAAAGCTTACCTCTGTAAGAATTTCTCCATGAAGGACCTGGGTGAAACTTCTTATGTCTTACGTATAAAACTCTATAAAGATAGAAAAAGAAAGCTTATTGGGTTATCCCAATCAACGTACATAGATAAGATCTTAGAACTGTATAATTTTGGTAACTGTAAGACAGCAAACATACCGTTCAGACATGACTTACATCTTTCGAAGAAGATGTGTCCGCAAACAGAAGATGAGAAGATTAGAATGTCTAATCAACCTTATGCTTCGTGTTTGGGAAGCATCATGTATGCCATGTTACGTACTAGGCCTGATATCAGCTTCGCAGTTAGTGTGACGAGCAGATATCGGTCCAATCTAGGAAATGACCATTGGATGACCATTAAACATATCCTCAAGTATTTTAAAGGTACTAAGGATAAGTTTATTATTTATGGAGGAAATGAACTTTGAGTTAATAGGTATATGGATTCCGATTTCTAATCAGATTCTGATGATAGAAATTCTACATCAGGATTCGTGTTTACCCTTAATGGTGGTGCAGTTTGTTGGAAGAGTTCCAAATAGGGGTCGACAGCTGATTCCACCACAAAGGCGGAATATATTGCAGCTGCTGAAGCTGCAAAGGAAGCTGTTTGGGTTAGGAACTTTATCACAGAATTGGGAGTATCCCAAGTATCGATAATCCGATTCCGTTATACTGTGGTAATATTGGAGCCATTACGTAAGTAAAAGAACCAAGGGCGCATCAGAAGTCGAAGCATGTGGAACGAAAGTACCACATCGTTCGAGAGATTGTGTCGCGATGGGACATTGTCATGTGCAAGGTACCGAGTGAAGATAATGTAGCAGACCCATTACGAAGGTCATACCTCCAAAGTTATTTGAAAAATATGTGGAGTTGATGGGTATTAGATACAATCGATATTGGCACTAGAGCAAGTGGGAGATTTTGTTAGGGTTGGTGCTCTGAGCGCCAATTATATTATGTATTTCCTTGTAAATACTTATGTAACATTTTATTATGAATAAAATTAACAATTTCATTTATATAACTTCTTGTTTAATATGGTAAAGACGTAACCGATCTTAGAATGATTAGTTATGATACTGTTGTAAAAGCGTCGCAACTGACATTGGGTTGTATCATGACGTTGTCATTATTAGAATATTCCCGGTCAATGTTTAAACTACTTGGTCAGTAAAGTAAACATGTTGAGATTGGAACATGTCATATATTGGAATCTTGGATTCCGATGGTTTCTCAGTGAACCATGAGTCTTGGAGACTCGTATAGACGTATAGAGATTCTTTGACTTGAGATACCAATGTGGATATCTGAGTTATCCTCCACACTTAGATGGTGGTCACGTCACCGATCTATTTAGATCAGACCTCTGCCTGTTCGTTGGGTGTGGACTGATGCTCAGGATATCATGTGTGTATCAAGATAGGATCCGCCAGCTCTGTGTACAGAGCATAGGTATTCAATATGGAATTAGCAATCTGTTAAATCCATGGGCTCGTGGTACATTGTAGAAATTAGTTCTAAGTGTTTTTTGAGAGATTACTAATAGAAACGTCGACGTGATTACATCTATAGAGATTTGAAGTTTTTATCTATATCTCTGGATTAATCTGGATACCTGTGACGGAGGGATTATACGTATGCAGTGACCTCGACCTGTATGATTCAGAGAGTTTATCCATGTTCGTCATAATATACGGGTGGGTGAATTATGGACACGAAATTTGATTTCGTGATGGATATGTCTGAATCTAGAGAGTCTCACTAATGAAATATACTAGTAGAGCGCTAGGGCAACTGTTATGAATAATACTGATTATTTATAACTCGTTTAACAGTTAAACGAAAAATACATGCAATCGGGACCTAACGGTCATATCTGAAATAATGTGTATTTGTTTAATATTTGATATTATTAAATACACATTAATTAAATATCAATGTGATATTTAAACTTATATCATTAATATATGTATTTGAGATATTAATGTAAATATAATACATAATTTAAGATATTTATATTTATTGATTAATTATTTAATTGTTAAATAATTAAATTAATTTATAAAATAAATATCTTTAAGTAATGATTTCAACTTTTTTAAAGTTGGAAATGACATGGTTTCATTGGAACAAATTTTATTCACTTTATTAAAGATAAGATGTCATCTTTAATGTTGTAAAATGTGGACTAATTAAAATTGAACAAAATTAAAGAATTTTTTTTAATTTCTTGTTGCAATAATCGGCCTTGTGAGAAAAATAAACAAAATGGTTTTGTTTCATTTTTTCTAACACTTACACAAGTTCAACAAAAATTGCAAAAGAGAGTTGAGAGCTTTTGTTGAAAAAGAAAAAGGAAAATCAAAGTAAAATTGGATTTTGTAAGTAATTTCATTTCTTCTTCTACATGAAAATTGTTTAATTTTTTCTTAGCTTCAATTGTGTTTAAGATCATGTCTCTACTCTTTTAGTTTGTAATTAAATTTTTTGGAAGCTTGTTGGATCAGTTCATGCATGTATAATTAATTTATTTACTTATTAGTGTAATTAAACTTAATAAAATAATTAGAAAATTTAATTTTCCATTCTAGAGTTAATTAGCCATTCATAATTATCCTAGAATTGTTCTTGATTAATTTCAAGATGGTGAGACTTGATTGATGTGGTAATTGGATGATTAAAGTATTGAATTTTGTCAATTTAATGTAAATTGCCCCAATTGAGTAATTGTGAAATTAGGGTTCTTAACCCATTCACATTTTGGGGCTTTTCATATATATAATATAATTTGGTGTATATTTGATGTATGTCAAATTTGGGATTGATTGGATTTGATCTTAATGTGTTTTGAACAAATTGGGTCAAATTATAATTAATTAAAAATCTAGGCAGATTCTGTAATTCTGGAAAATTCTGGGCATTTTTGAAAATTCTGGAAAGTTTCTGGATTTTAGTTGCAAATTAAAAAAATTATTTTGCTATTGATTTGGAAATCAATTAAATATCTAATTGACATAATTAAGCACCAAAATAATTAATTTGTAAAAGTTTGGTGTAATTTAGTAATTAAAAGAAATATAATTTCTTGGGTTAAAATTTCATATTTTAAGTATTAGTTAATTAAATAAATAAGTTTATTTAATTGTTCCAAAAAAAATTTTGAAATCGGAAAAATTCTTTTTCCGCGCTCCGCTGCGCCAACCTGTAATTCCTTATAAAACTCCAACAAAATGGTATCAGAGCGAGTCTGATTCTGGAACCCCGATATATGATTATGCCTTTAAAATTAAATGTTGTCTTTAATCTTGACTTTAATGCATGCATGTGTTTATTTAATTTGATTAAATAAAGTAAAAACATCTTTGCGGAAAATCCCTATTTAAATAAGGTTTCTAATTTAATATGTATTTGATGCATATTAATTGGTCTGTATTGTCAATACCGCTTATCGATAAATTTTCTGCGACTATATCCGAGAACATGCCAAAGCTGTGAGGATATGGCTGGTAGAAATTTATCTGTACCAGATATATTTGATATTAGGTGAATTCAAGAGAAAACGGAATCCTGAACGTGCCAAAGCTGTCAGGGTTTCGCAAGTTTCTTGAATTCATCATTGACAAGTTTGACCTTTGTACGCCTCATTGTGAACGTGCCAAAGCTGTCACAACGAGAAATGACTAGTACCGAAAACCCATGAGTCACTATTGAGTGATTGACAATGAGTTGTCTACCTAATGAATATAGTAGGCGAGAACGTGCCAAAGCTGTGAGCTGAAATATATTCATGAGGACCACCTTTCACTATTATGTTATGATTTGATTATCGCATGTTTTGTATTCTGTTTGGGGATTATAGTATTGCATGAAATAGTGGGAGGGGCATTTTTAGATTAAAAATCCACGATCTAGTTAATGCTTTATGATATATTATGAAATTGTTTTATCTTTTATCTGTTTATCTGCTTACCGTTGATTCACTGTCTATTTGATAGATTTGTGATGGCGGCACCTCCAACCAATCCTTTTGCTCGTATGCTAGATACGAATAAGCTAAAAGGCGTTGAGAATTTTACCGATTGACATATGAATTTCAGGATTGTCCTTAATTCCGAAAATCTAGGGTACATTTTGGAAGGTCCATTACCGCTTGCTATATCACCTGAAGCATCTCCTGAAGAACATGAGACTTTCCAGTGATGAAAGGATGATGATTTAAGGGTTAAATCATTCATCTTGAGTCCTCTTTCTTCTGAGCTTAAGAAGACTTATTTTGAGATGCATGATGCATATAGCATGATGACACAACTTCGTGAATCGTTCATGAACCAGGAACAGGTCGTGGTTCATAGAGTTTCGATGGAATTGTTCCATTCTAAACTTGATTAGGGGCAGGCTGTGAGCCCGCATGTGCTTCACTTGATCGATTTGATCGAACAGTTGAGGCGCCAAAATTTCCCTCTCAATGAAACTCTAGGTCGTAGTGTCATTCTCGGTTCGCTCCCGGCGTCATATCGCCAGTTTTTAATGTATTTCAATATGAACGAGATTTACTGTTATTACCGTGAGTTGCATATGATGCTTCTCACAGCAGAGGAAGATTTAAGGAATGGAGTTCCGACTCGCCTTTCGAAACCCACTTCACTTTCTGCTTCTTCCCAATCCAAGGCGAAGGGGAAGAAGACAAAAGGAAAGAAAAAGAAGGGTTTCAATATTCCTCCGCAGAATAAGACGGCGAAGCCCTAGAGAGCTTCTGAAGGCAAGTGTCACCACTGCCAGAAAGTCGGGCACTGGAAACGAAACTGCCCGAACTATCTCTCGCAACTCAGGAAGGAAAGAGCATCGACATCAGGTACTTTTATTTTTCCTATTATCGATATCTCATTGGTTTGTGAAGCAATGACATCAAATTGGATTTTGGACTGCTTGTCCTATTCACATTTGCAATATGTTGCAGGTGCTAATGGGAAGTAGACGGCTGAAATCTGGGGAGATGTAGTTGCGATTCGGGGGTGGTGACTCTCTGGATGCAGTTGCAGTGGGCATATGCGAGATTCCCTTACCCAGTGGGAAAATTTTGTTAAATGACTGCTATTTTGTGCCAGAATGTGTGGCGAATATTATGTCCCTTTTTGTATTAGATACTGAAGGTTATAATGTAAATATTAAGAATCGTTCTTTGTATTTATATGATAGTAATGATATTCAGATCCTTAGTTGTCCAAACGAGCATGGTCATTACATATTGCGTACCTCATAAGATATCTTTAATACTGGAATAAATAAACGTAAACAATCTGATATAAATAATATTGAACTTTGGCATATGCTGTTAGGTCATATAGGCGTGAACCGCCTAACCCAATTGGTTAAGAATGGTTTGATACATGATCTCACAATTGAACCTTATCCAACTTGCGAATCTTGTATTCGGGGTAAAATGACCAAAGCCCCAATTTCGGGTGTTGGACACCGAGCCATTTTCTGATGTATGTGGTCATTTAAGTCAAACTGCTCACAGTGGTTTTTCTTACTTCGTCACCTTTACCGATGATCTGTCACGGTACGATTATGTCTATTTGATGAGACATAAATCGGAAACCTTTGAAAAGTTCAAAGAATTCTGAAATAAAGTTGAAAAACAAACTGGTCAATATATTAAATGCCTTCGATCTTATCGAGGCGGTGAATATATAAGTGGAAAGCTCACTGATTATTTAAAGGAGAATGGGATTCTCGCTCAATATACTCCTACAGGCACTCCGCAACATAATGGAGTGTCAGAGATGAGAAATCAGACTTTATTGGATATGGTCTGATCGATGTTGAGTTATACAGATTTACCATATTACTTATGGGGTTATGCTATTTTAACTGACGCACATCTTTTGAACAAGATTCATTCCAAGGTTGTTCCTATGACTCCGTATGAGATATGGACCGGTAGGAAACCAAATCTTAGTTATATTAAGATTTGGGGGTGTCATGCATACGTCAGGATGGCTCAGTAAAATAAGATTTTGCCTCGAGGGCATAAGTTTAGGTTTGTTGGATATCCTTCAAATACGAAATGATATTTTTTCTATGATACCGAGCATCGAAATGTGTTCGTAGCTCGCTTCACAAAATTTCTAGAAATAGAATTTTTGGCTGAAGGTGGTGATCATAGACAGGTTGAACTTGATGAAGAACAACCTGGAACCAACGAACTAATGGAGGAACCTATAGTTCAAGAAGATGGAGAACCTTCAACACACACACTCCGTAGGTCATAAAGAGTATCTAGACCTCCTGAACGCTTGTATTTGATACAAGAAAAGAGTCTCGATGTTCTCTTAGTTGAAGAGACTGACCCTTTTACCTATAGAGAATCGATGTTGGACATCGACTCCGTGAAGTGGCAAGACGCCATGAAATCTGAGATGGACTCAATGCATGAGAATCAAGTTTGGAACTTGGTTATGCTTCCCGAAGGAATTATTCCTATCGGTTGTAAATGGATTTACAAGAGGAAGCGCGGGCCCGATGGAAAGGTTGAAACCTTTAAGGCCCGACTGGTAGCTAAAGGTTACTCGCAGCGACCTGGTGTCGACTACGATGAAACTTTTTCTCCAGTGGCAATGCTAAAGTCTATCAGGATTTTGTTGTCAATTCCCGCATATCATGATTACGAGATTTGGCAAATGGATGTCAAAATGGCTTTTCTAAATGGATTTCTTGATGAAGAAATCTATATGGAACAGCCGGAAGGTTTTTCATCCAGCGAGAACTCATGCATGGTATGCAAGCTGAAGAAGTCCATTTATGGACTTAAACAGGTTTCATGAAGTTGGAATCTTTGATTCGACGAGATAATCAAATTAGCTGGTTTTCTCAAGAATTCCGAAGAATCCTGTGTGTATTAGAAGGCTAGTGGGAGTATGGTGGTATTTTTAATTCTCTATGTTGACGACATCCTTATCAATGAGAATGATATCGGGATGTGTAAGGCATCAAAGCTTACCTCTGTAAGAATTTCTCCATGAAGGCTTGGGCGAAGCTTCTTATGTCTTAGGCATAAAACTCTATAAAGATAGAAAAAGAAAGCTTATTGGGTTATCTCAATCAATGTACATAGATAAAATCTTAGAACGGTATAATTTTGGTAACTGTAAGACAACAAATATACCATTCAGACATGGCTTACATCTTTCGAAGAAGATGTGTCCGCAAACAGAAGATGAGAAGATTAGAATGTCTAATCAACCTTATGCTTCATGTTTGGGAAGCATCATGTATGTCATGTTATATACTAGGCCTGATATCAGCTTCGTAGTTAGTGTGACGAGCAAATATCAGTCCAATCCAGGAAATGACCATTGGATGACCATTAAACATATCCTCAAGTATCTTAAAGTTACTAAGGAAGTTTATTATTTATGGAGGAAACGAACTGCAAGTTAATGGGTATAGAGATTCCGATTTCCAATCAGATCCTGATGATAGAAAGTCTACATCAGGATTCTTGTTTACCCTTAACGGTGGTACAATTTGTTGGAAGAGTTCCAAATAGGGGTCGACAGTTGATTCCACCACAGAGGCAGAATATATTGCAGCTTCTGAAGCTGTAAAGGAAGCTGTTTGGGTTAGGAACTTTATCATATAATTGGGAGTAGTCCCAAGTATCGAGAATCTGATTCCGTTATACTGTGATAATACTAGAGCCATTGCGCTAGCAAAAGAACCAAGGGCGCATCAGAAGTCGAAACATGTGGAACGAAAGTACCTCATCATTCAAGATATCGAGTGAAGATAATGTAGCAGACCCGCTTACGAAGGCCATACCTCCGAAGTTATTTGATAAATATGTAGAGTCGATGGGTATTAGATACAATCGATATTGGCACTAGAGCAAGTGGGAGATTTTGTTAGGGTTGGTGCTCTGAGCGCCAATTATATTATGTATTTCCTTGTAAATACTTATGTAACATTTTATTATGAATAAAATTAACAGTTTCATTTATATAACTTCTTGTTTAATATGGTAAAGACGTAACCGACCTTAGAATGATTAGTTATGATACTGTTGCAAAAGCGTCGCAACTGACATTGAGTTGTATCATGACGTTGTCATTCTTAGAATGTTTCCGGTCAAGGTTTACACTACTTGGTCAGTAATGTAAACCCGTTGAGACTGGTACATGTCGTATATTGGAATCTTGGATTCCGATGGTTTCTCAGTGAACCATGAGTCTTGGAGACTCGTATAGACGTATAGGTATTTATAGCGGATAAACACTGAACGACTCACCAAGATTCTTAATGGATGGTACACACAACGTCAGTAAGAATCTTCTCGGGTTGAGTAATAGTATTGATTCTTTGACTTGAGATACCACTGTGGATATCTGTGTTATCATCCACACTTAGATGGCAGTCACGTCACCGATCTATTTAGATCAGACCTCCGCCTGTTCGTTGGGTGTGGACTGATGCTCAGGATATCATGTGTGTATCAAGATAGGATCCGTCAACTCTGTGTACAGAGCATAGGTATTCAATATGGAATTAGCAATCTGTTAAATCCATGGGCCCGTGGTACACTGTAGAAATTAGTTCTAAGTATTTTTTGAGAGATTTCTAATAGAAACATCGACGTGATTACATATATAGAGATTTGACGTTTGTATCTATATCTCTGGATTAATCCGGATACCTGTGACGGAGGGATTATACGTATGCAACGACCTTGACCTGTATGATTCATAAAGTTTATCCGTGTTCATCATAATATACGGGTGGGTGAATTATGGATACGAAATTTGATTTCGTGACGGATATACCTGAATCTAGAGAGTATCACTAATGAAATATACTCGTAGAGCACTAGGGCAATTGTTATGAATAATACTAATTATTTATAACTTGTTTAACGGTTAAACGAAAAATACATGCAATCGAGACATAACGGTTATTTCTGAATTAATGTGTATTTGTATTTAATATTTGATATTATTAAATACACATTAATTAAATATCAATTTGTGATTTTTAAACTTATATCATTAATATATGTATTTGAGATATTTTATGTAAATATAATACATATATTTAAGATATTTATATTTATTTATTAATTATTTAATTGTTAAATAATTAAATTAATTTATAAAATAAATATCATTAAGTAATGATTTCAACTTTTTTAAAATTGGAAATGACATGGTTTCATTGGAACACATTTTATTAACTTTATTAAAGATAAGATGTCATCTTTAATGTTGTAAAATGTGGACTAATTAAAATTGAACAAATTTAAAGAATTATTTTTTAATTTCTTATTGCAATAATCGGCCATGTGAGAAAAATAAACAAAATGGTTTTGTTTCATTTTTTCCAACACTTACACAAGTTCAACAAAAATTACAAAAGAGAGTTGAGAGCTTTTGTTGAAAAAGAAAAGGAAAATCAAAGCAAAATTGGATTTTGTAAGTAATTTCATTTCTTCTTCTACATGAAAATTGTTTCATTTTTTCTTAGCTTCAATTGTGTTGTTAAGATCTTGTCTCTACTCTTTTAGTTTGTATTTAAATTTGTTGGAAGCTTGTTGGATGAGTTCATGCATGTATAATTAATTTATTTGCTTATTAGTGTAATTAAACCTAATAAATTAATTAGAAAATTAATGTTTCCATTCTATAGTTAATTAGCCATTCATAATTAGCCTAGAATTGTTCTTGATTAATTTCATGATGGTGAGACTTGATTGATGTGGTAATTGGATGATTAAAGTATTAAATTTTGTCAATTTAATGTAAATTACCCAATTTGAGTAATTTGTGAAATTAGGGTTCTTAACCCATTCAAATTTTGGGGCTTTTCATATATTTAATATAATTTGATGTATATTTGATGTATGTCAAATTTGGGATTGATTGGATTTGATCTTGATGTGTTTTGAACAAATTGGGCCAAATTGTAATTAATTAAAAATCTGGGCAGATTCTGTAATTCTGGAAAATTCTAGACATTTTTGAAAATTCTGGAAAGTTTCTGGATTTGAGTTGCAGATTAAAAAAATTATTTTGGGATTGATTTGGAATCAATTAAATATCTAATTGACATAATTAAGCACCAAAATAATTAATTTATAAAAGTTTGGGGTAATTTGGTAATTAAAAAAATATGATTTATTGGGTTAAAATTTCATATTTTAAGTATTGGTTAATTAAATAAATAAGTTTATTTAATTGTTCCAAAATAAAATTTTGAAATCGGAAAAATTCATTTTCTGCCCTCCGCTGCGCCAACCCGTAATTCCTTATAAAACTCCAACAAAATGGTATCAGAGCGAGTCTGATTCTGGAACCCTGATATATGATTATGCCTTTAAAATTCAATGTTGTCTTTAATCTTGACTTTAATGCATGCATGTATTTATTTAATTTGATTAAATAAAGTAAAAATATTTTTGCGGAAAATCCAATTTAAACAAGGTTTCTAATTTAATATGTATTTGATGCATATTAATTGGTCCGTCTTGTCAATACCGCTTATCGATAAATTTTCTGCTACTATATCCGAGAACGTGCCAAATGTTGGACAATTATGACCAATAACATCACTATTTGTAAAAGACATGGTGCTTTTGTACAAATTAACTATGTGACAAAGGAAAATGTTATTTTATCATTTTGTAATTGGATTACTTGGATATATAAATGATAAAAGTCCATATGATCAGTACCGGATTAATAAGATATGAGACAGTATTAATCCATGAAAGGTTTGATCATTAAATATCCCTAGTCGTAGTATTATCGAGACTGGACACCGATAATGCGGAATAGGCTAGTATTACACTTGTGCGCGTTATGGAAGCTTAACGACATAGTTCTCATTTATTTAAGTATTGGATACTTATGCAAGTGTGATAGGAGGTTCTGTTAGTCGTTGGACCGGGAACAGCTTCGCTCTGGATAGACCCCTCGGAGTCCCATTGGTAGTATGACTATGTGTCTATGGGAATCCGAATCAGGGTAGGTGTATGTGGTCTTAACCTGAGACTTGCATCGCTAATACTTGCGACAATCAATATACTTTGGTTTTGGTCGTCCGGAGCTTTAACAGGTTTTGTGTACGCCTCTTCTGGGTATATTTAGAATCGTAGTGTATTGGGTGTGATGTCAAGATGAAAGTATCACTTCAGTCATATGGATATGATAATCACGCAGGATACAGAACTAGTACTCTTAAATGCTGCAGCTATCGGGATAATATGACTAGGTCATGATTATCCGATCACAGAGACTAGTTGCTAGTGATCCGATATATGCTTCGTACGAGACAGACATAATTCCAGCCTTAGGACTAGCATGTGACATCCGATACTGGATCGTATTACGTAATGCATTATATACTATGTCTGATACAGATTATATATATTCCATGTTGAATATATTTCTGGAGAATTGGGTAGGCATGGTGCTTGGCTAGAAGCCAACCATGTCTTGTAAATCGGTAAGAACGTGGTACCGGGTACACACGTGTTAGATATTCCGACAACCGTAATTACTACCAACATATCTAGGGATCTCTTGGGTCGCTTCCCAAAGATTCACCGATGACATTTGACTCGAACAGAATTAATCTGAGATTAATTATGAGAGAGAAAATTAATCTGGGATTAATTACGGCAAGAATTTTATCTGGGATTAAATTCGTCTAGAAGAGAGAACGCGATTAATTTGGAATTAATCGGCAAAGTAAATTTAATAGTTAAATTGGATTTTACTATTTAATTTATTTAATTGGGCTAAAATAATATATCGGATATATTAATTGAAATTGGATTTCAATACAGAATTAAAATTGGATTTTAATTCAAGCGAACGAATTAATTTGGAATTAATTCGTAAGCGACTTTCGTAATAATTTTGCTAGGTATTATTATTTAATTAAATTGGATTTAATTGCGTCACGATAGAAAATTCGTTTAATCAGATTAAACGAACCCGGACCCAAAGTGTATTGTACAAGCCAACTTAAATTTGGAATTTAAAGTGGTGGGACCCACTCTAACTTACTTCCACTTGTCAAAAGATGATAGAAGTTGTTGGCAATATTTATTGCACTTTGGAAGTCAAAACATACACACTTTTTACATGTTTGGTAACAAGTTTAGAACTTGAAAAAAAGACTATTCATCTTTCTCTTTCCCTTGGTGGCCGATTCTTCCTCTCTTCTCCATGGAATTTTTTGGAAAAATTATTCAAAGCTAGCACTTTAGTGAGTCAATTAAGGTGATAGGGAAACTCACCCAAGAGTTTGGAACTCTACAACAAAGCTTGGAGCTTATTCTACATCCATGGAAAAGTTTTGAAATTCAACTGATCAATGTAAGTTTTTTCCGCAAACTTTCTTGATATATTCACACACGAATCAATCTTAGAGATCCTTGGCATGTCTAGAACACTAACAATGGTATCATGAGCCACCTAAACTTGATTTTAATTTCTAGGGTTCTAAACTTTATTTGGGGATTTTTTGCTTGGAGTTTGAAAATGCCTAAATTGGTTGTTTGGTTATGATTAGATGATGAATTGGATTTGTGCATCAATGGAATTGTGAAAAATTGATTAGATTAATTTTCCCTAAAATTCCTCACTTGGCCGAATGTAACCCTAGATGTTCTCATGGTGATTTTTTGATTTTAGACTATTGGATGAGTTTAAAGCATGAAATGAATATTAATTGTTGGTTTAATTGGATTGAAATCAAAAATTTAATGTTATTTCATGATATTGCCGTGAGATTGAGCATGTTGAATAGATTGATTTTGGTTCAATTTGTGTTGGACATGAGTTGGATGATTAAAGCATGATTAATTAGTTTAATTGATGTTTTGAAAATATTAGTTTAATTAATTAATTATTGCAATTACACTTTAATAAATTAATGTGATATTTGGAATATTATGTTAATAATAAATTAGTCTTTAAATTGGATTGGGCTAATTTGTTATATTTGGACTAATGGGCTTGGTTGGGCCAAGTTTGGTTTTGGACAATTGGGTTGGATCCAATTGGGCCTAAAACCATTTCCATAAAGTCCAAATATGACTTTTGGGCCTTTAAAAATTTAATTGGGCCTAAATTGATTTTTGGAATATACTGATTCATATTTGGGCCTTGGCATTTTGGGTTTGATCCATTATGGCCAAAGCCCATGCCTAAAGAATTAATTGAAAGCTCATTGGACTTTAATTGAATATATTGGATGTTAATTGGGCCTTTGAGACCCATTTGGATTGGATTTGGAATCCAAGTCTAAAAGGCACTATTATAAGTGTAATTATTTAATTTAGAATTAAATATAAATTAGTATTGGATACAATTTAAATTGGATTTAAAATTGTAGTTCAATATAATTCAAGAATACGTACTTTGAGTATTTATTCTTAAACGAGTTGGAATTGCGCAAATCAAATCGTTGTTTGAACATTGGATGGTCATTAATCAAAGATTAATTAATTGGATTAGATTGATTGACAGCATGCTTTGTGTGAATATTTGGATGTATTTATATGAATAATGTATATCAGATGGATATTAGATGGGTGGGGCAATTTTGGAAATTGTTGTAAGTTCATGGGTGAGTTTCTCTATCACCTTCAAGAGACTCCCAAGTGCTAGCAAGGTTGAAATTCTTGCAACAAAAATTTCCAAGGGGAGAAGAGGACTCACGATTTTGTGAAGAAGAAAAGAGAGAATTTTGTAATTTTGTTTCTAAAACAAATTACCAAAGTTGCCTTGGAAAAATGTGGTATATGCTTTTCCAAAAAAGCAAAACAAAAAGCAAAGTGTGTTGGAGAAGTTACCATAAAAGCTCTCAACCACTTCCATCAACTTGAATGACTAGTGATGTAAGTTGTGTTGGTTTTATTCTAGGTCCCAAGATCATCAAACAAGCATGAAGATGTGTGAAATACATATCAAAGAAGTTGCGGAATACTTATATTGATCGGTTGAGACGATTTGAAGACAAACAAAACTATTTTTCAGCCCTCCAAGGTGCGCCCACTGCATGCGGTCCACTGCTCAAAAATTTCAGTTTTGAGTCTTCAAGAATCCAAGATTTCAAGCTCCAATCTTCGTCTAATGATTCCCGGCTCGTGGGTGGGTTTCCCTAACACCTTCGTATGCCTCTTAGAAGTGTACTAGCACTTGGATCTTGCCACAAAATCCACAAAAACCTTCCCTCACTTCTCACGTTTTTCAGCAGCAAAACAGTGAGTTTTTGGCCCCTTGGGCGTGAAAGGAGAAGGAGATAAGGGGAGAGAGAGTTGTCTAGGGTTTACTAAAATCCATCTAATGAATAATAATAATTACTAAAGTGTAGAGAAATATTTTGCTTTTATATTTTAGGTGAAACCATTTCACCTTTTACCCTAAACTTGGTAGGTGTGGGTAAATGGTTTGTAAAAGCAAAACAAGGTAGTTGGGTGGTAGGTACACCTACCACACATGGGCCCCACATATTTGAATTCAAAATTCAAATATCTCTACGAACATTTGCCGCGGCTCGGTTTCGTTTAATCCGATTAAACGAACTTCCGTCGTTAAATAATTAAATCTAATTAATTAAATATCGATGCCTCGCAAATATATTACGAACGTCGTTTACGAATTAATTCTAAATTAATTCGTTCGTTCACATTAAAGTCCGACTTTAATTTCGTAATGAAATCCAATTCATATTAATATATCCGATATATTAATTTTAGCTCATTCGAATAAATTAAATAGAAAAATCAAATTTAACTATTAAATTTATTTTACCGATTAATTCCAAATTAATCACGTTCTCTCTCTTTAGACGATACTTTATCCCAGATAAAATATCTCCGTAATTAATCCCAGATTAATTTTCTCTCTCATCAAATTAATCTCAGATTAATTAAAGTGCGAGTCATACGTCATCGGTGTATCATTGGGAAGCGACCAATGAGATCTCCGGATATGTTGGCAGTAAATTCAGTTATCGGACTATCCGAACACGTACGTACCAAGTACTACGTTTTACCGATTCACAAGACAAGGTTGGCTTCTAGCAAAGCGCCATGCCTACCCAATTCTCCGGAAATATCCTTACAGGAATATATTGATCTGTATCAGGCGTAGTATACATCGTATAGTGCATATCGATCTAGTATCGGATGGTCACGTGCTAAGAATGGGGCTGGAGCTGTGTCTGCCCCGTACGAAGCACATGTCGGATGTCTGGTAACTAGTCTCTATAATCGGATATACATGACCTAGTCATAATATCCCGATGGCCGCGCAGCACTTAAGAGCACTAATACCGTATCCTACGTGACATCATCTCCACTATGACTGGAGTGATACTTCCGTCTTGACATCACACCCAATACTCTACGATTCTCAATATACCCAGTATTGGCGTACACAGAACCGGTTAAAGCCCTGGACGACCTACACCAAAGTATATTGATTGTCATAAGTATTAGCGGTGCAAGTCTCAGGTTAAGACCAAATACACCTACCCTGATGTCGGACTCCCATAGACACATAGTCAAACTACCAATGGGATTCCGATGGGTCTATCCAGAGCGAAGCTGTTTCCCGTACCATCGGTGAAAACACAACCTCCTACCGCACTTGCATAAGTATCAAATACTTAAATATATGAGAACTATGCCCGTTATGCCCTCACAACGTGCACAAGTGCAATACTAGTCTTTTACGCATTACCGATGTCCAATCTCGATAATACTCTGACTAGGGATATTTAATGATTAATCCTTTGTGGACTGATACTGTCTCATATCATTTATATATCTAAGGTGATCTAATCACAAATGATAAGATAGCAATCTCCTTTGTCACATAGTTAATTTGTACAACAACACCATGATCTGTACAAATAGTGACGCTATGGGTCATAATTGTCCAACAAGTTGATGGGTCCCACACTTAAATTCAAAATTCAAGTTGGGTGAGACTACACACTTCGGGCTCGGGTTCGTTTAATCCGATTAAACGAATTTTTTGTTACGACGTAATTAAATCCAATTTAATTAAATAATAATGCCTAGAAAATTATTACGAAAGTCGCTTGCTAATTAATTCCAAATTAATTTGTTCGCCCGAATTAAAATCTAATTTTAATTCCGCTTTGAAATCCGATTTCAATTAATATATCGAATATATTATTTAATCGATTAATTCGAAATTAATCGCGTTCTCTCTTCTATTCGAATTTTATCCCAGATAAATTCTTACCGCAATTAATCTAGATTAATTTTCTCTCTCTTATAATTATCCCTGGATACGCTTTGGTTTTGGTCGTCCGGGACTTTAACAGGTTCTATATATGCCTCTTCTGGGTTTATTGAGAATCGTAGTGTATTGGGTGTGATGTCAAGATGGAAGTGTCACTTTAGTCATATGGAGATGATGATCACGCAGGGATACAGAACTGGTACTCTAATATGTTGCAATTATCGGGATAATATGACAAGGTCATGATTATCCAATTAAAGAGACTAGTTGCTAGTGATCCGATATATGCTTCGTACGGGGCAGACACAATTCCAGCCCCAGACCTAGCATGTGACTTCTGATACTGGATCGCAATACGCAATACTTGGTATACTACGCTTGATATAGATTATGTATTCCTTAAAAGAATATTAATGGAGAATTGGGTAGGCACGGTGCTTTGCTAGAAGCCAACCATGTCTTGTAAATTGGTAAGAACGTGGTACTGGGTACACACATGTTCGGATAGTCCGACGACCGAATTTACTGCCAACATATCCAGGAATCTCATGGGTCGCTTCCCAAAGATTCACCGATGACGTTTGACTCGAGTAAAATTAATCTGGGATTACTTATAAGAGAGAGAAAATTAATCTAGGATTAATTACGACAAGAATTTATCTGGGATAAAATTCGATTAAGAGAGAGAGAACGATTAATTTGGAATTAATCGATTAAATAATATATTCGATATATTAATTGAAATTAGATTTCAAAGCGGAATTAAAATTGGATTTTAATTCGGGCGAACAAATTAATTTAGAATTAATTCGTAAGTAACTTTAGTAATAATGTCGCAACGACAAATTCGTTAATTTGGAATTAAACGAACCTGAGCCCGAGCGAAGTTGCGCGTTGAGATTATTCGACGTAAATTCGGAATTTACAACTGGTGGGACCCACTTGACTTACATCACACTTTTGACATGTGATGGAAGTTGTTAAAGGTTGAGTGTAAAACTTTTGTTGCTTGTTTTGTACACTAACCAATCTCAACACACTTTGCAATTTTTTAATCATTTGGAATGACTAATACCAACTTTGAGTTTTGGTAAATGGTATTAGATTTTTTGAAAATCATATACACAAAAATTGAAAAACACTCTCTCATCTCCATCTTGCAAAAACCGTGACTTTGCTCCTCTCCCTTAGAAATTTTGTTTCAAAATTTCTTCATTGCTAGCACAAAAAGGAGTCATTCAAGGTGTTAGGGAAACCATTCCCAAGAGTTTGGAACACAAGGAGAAGCTTGGAGCTCTTCACCAAAACAAAAAGTTTTGAACTTCATACATCCATCCAACCGAGCAATGTAAGTTTTTCCGTAAATTCTTTAAGTATTCACACGAATCATGACTTAGATGATCCTTGGCATGTTCTAGGAACCCAACAATGGTATCAAGAGCATTGTCTAAGCATGAAATGAACTTAGGGTTTATATACTTTAATTTGGGGTTTTTATGATTTGAGCATGATTTCTTCAAATTAGTTGTTTGGTTGAGCTTGGTTGATGATGAATTAGATTATGCATCTTAATATTTGAGAAAATTGATTGGATAAATTTTCCCCAATTACCTTGCTAAAGCCGAAACTTGACCCTAATGTATATCATGGTGATTTTTTATTTTAGACCATTGGATGTGTTTAAAGAATGATGAGTATATTGATTGTTGATTTAATTAGATCGAAATCAAAATTGGATATAAAAATCGGCATATTGCCGTGAGTGAAGAAGCATGATTTAGATTGATTTTGCTTCAATTTGTGTTGGACATGAGTTGATAAATTAAAGCATGATTAATTAGATAAATTGGTGTTTTGGAAATATTAATTTAACTAATTAATTGTGGCTAATACACTTTAATTAAGATTAATGTGAAATTTGGAATTTTGTATTAATAAAAATGAGCCTTTAATTTTGAATTGGGCTAATATTGTTGTATTTGGGCTTAATGGGCTTGGTTGGGCCAAATTAGTTTAGGACAATTGGATTGGATCCAAATTGGGCCTAAAACCATTCCATAAAGTCCAAGTATAATAATTGGGCCTTTAAAAATTTAATTGGGCCTAATGGGCCAAAATTAATTTTATGGCAAATATGGTGATTCCTTAATTGGGCTATGTTTGCCAAAGTCCATGCCTTAAGAATTAATTAAAAGCCCATTGGACTTTAATTAAATTGACATTTGATGTTAATTGGGCCTTTGAGACCCATTAAGATTGGATTTAGAATCTAAGTCTAAAAGGCACAAATATAAGTGTAATTATTTAATTTGGAATTAAATAAGAATTAGTATTGAATACAAATTAAATCGGATTTAAAATTATAGTTCGATATAATTCAAGAATACGCACTTTGAGTACTTTTCTTAAACGAGTTGGACTCGCGCAAATCAAATCATTATTTGAACATTGGATGGTCATTAATTCAAAGATGAATTAATTGGATTAGATGATTGAATAACATGCTTTGTGTGAATACATGGATGTATTGTATGAATAATGTATATCAGATGGATATTAGATGGGTAAGGGCAATTTTGGAAATTGTTGTAATAAATTTAGAATTTATTAAATTGGACCTGCGTGTCGAGCCTTATATCTCTTGACTCTTTGTACTTCTCTTCTCACCAATTCCCCTCAATGTAAATGAGGTTTCTTTAATGTATTATGTAATTGGGTAGAAGTTAGAATAGTGCTAGCCGGGGAGAGGAAAAATGAGAGATTTATTTTAGGAACAATTTGTTAAATATCCATCCGCATATCGTTATTATTTATTCGCGCCTTAGAGACAACCATTGGGGTCTCGTATCAGTTCATATACATATCTTACATCAAAATAGGATTGTGACAAGCCTCGTATGTAAAACCTATTGACGTATCGTTAAGCTTAGTTGGATATCAAGGTTTATTTTACTATATATATACTAATCAAGTTCCCGATTCTAGATTATCCTCAGGAATTGCAACTCTCTTCGGTAATGGATCCACTACCAGCCAGATTCCAAAACTGTGACTGGACACCTCTTTCTTTAAGTTGATTTTATTTAATGATTTATTTGTTCTTTATAAATGGAGACTTACTTTTCTGCAATTAGGGCGTTAGCCAAGTTTGTTATTATATCATATATGATTTAGTATTTTTTGAGAAATGTTTTAGAAAAGAAATGATTTTTAGAAAATATTTCTTATAGTTTTGAGATACAAAACATGGTTTTATGTTTTTTCGGGGCATGAGGGAAAAAACTCACCCCAGTATGTAACTTGAGACATTATGGAATTGACGGATATAGAGACATGTGCACATGTAGAGGACTGAGGGGACGGCGATACGTAACGCCCTCAGATCCTATAGCAAGACGAGGGGGACGGCGATACGTAACGCCCATAGACCCTAGTTTCAGAGTTTGGGTGGTAACATAGATCCGCACCCCCAGTTCTAGTTTTGTGGCTTGGGGGACGGCGATGCGTAACCCCCCAAGACCACCAGTTTCAGAGACAGTAGTGGCATGCTTTGGGGGACGGCGATACGTAACGCCCCAAAGTCATGGATTTGGACTGCTGGCTACAATTAGGCGTATGAGGGGACAATGATACGTAACGTCCTCATACGTCAAGGTTTTTCAGATACAGAGCAGCTTACAGTTTTCAGATTTTCAGTACACAGTTTTCAGAAATCAGATTTTAGAAAATAGTTTTCGAAAACCAGAGTTTCAAAAGCAGATCCAGAAAGACCAGTTTTGAAAAGGAGATTTCAGACGAAGTTTTCAGAAAAAGAGTTTTTTTTTTTCATAAAGTTATTTCTGAAACTTTGAATTTAGAACCAAATGTTTATACTCAGTTTTTCAGTTTTGCGTCCACTCACTTAGATCGTTCAGGGATCTAACCCCACACTCCCAGTGTTTATTTTGCAGGTATTCCAGGAGGACGAGCTCAAAAGGACGGATACTGATGGCAGTCACTAGTGTTGGACAATTATGACCAATAACGTCACTATTTATACAGATCATGGTGTTGTTTTATAAATTAACTATGTGACAAAGGAGATTGCACTCTTATCATTTGTGATTAGATCACCAAGATATATAAATGATAGGAGGTCCCTGTGATTTGTCCTGGATTGAGAATGATATGAGACAGTATCAGTCCACGAAGGATAAATCATTAAACATCCCTAGTCAAAGTATTATCGAGATTGGACATCGATAAATGCGTAAAAGACTAATATTACACTTGTGCGCGTTGTGAGGGCACAACGACATAGTTCTCATATATTTGGGTATAGGATACTCATGCAAGTGTAATAGGAGGTTGTGTTTTATCGATGGTACGGGAAACAGCTTCGCTCTGGATAGACCCCCTCGGAATTCCACTGGTAGTATGACTATGTGTCTATGGAAGTCCGAAATCAGGGTAGGTGTATTTGGTATTAACCTGAGACTTGCACCGCTAATACTTGCGACAATCAATATACTTTGGTTTTGGTCATCTAGGGCTTTAACCGGTTTCTGTGTACGCCTCTTCTTGGTATATCGAGAATCGTAGTGTGTTGGGTGTGATGTCAAGACGGAAGTATCACTCCAGTTATATGGAGATGATGATCGCGTAGGGATACAGAACTGGTTCTCTAAAGGGTTGCAACCATCAGGATGATATGACTTGGTCATGATTATCCGATAATAAAGAGACTAGTTGCTCGTAATCCGATATATGCTTCATACGGGGCAGACATTGTACCAGCCCCAGGCCTTGCATGTGATCATTCGATACTGGATCAAAATACGCAATACTACGTATACTACGCCTGATATAGATCATTATTCCTGTAAGGATATTTCTGAAGAATTGGGTAGGCATGGCGCTTTACTAGAAGCCAACCTTGTCTTGTAAATCGGTAAAACGTAGTACTAGGTACTTATGTGTTCGGATAGTCCGACGACCGAATTTACTGCCAACATATCCGGGGATCTCATGGGTCGCTTCCCGAAGATTCACCAATGACGTAGACTCGCACTTTTATTAATCTGGGATTAATTAGAAGAGAGAGAAAATTAATCTGGGATTAATTGCGGAGATATTTTATCTAGGATAAAATATCATTTAAAGAGAGAAAACGATTAATTTGGAATTAATCGATAAATTAATATATTCGATATATTAAACGAAATTGGATTTCAACGCGGAATTAAAATTAGATTTTATTCGGGCAAAGAGTTAATTTAGAATTAATTCGTTAGCGACGTGAATAGTGATTTCGATGGCAAAATCATTTAATTACGTCGCAACAAAATTCGTTAATTTGGAATTAGCGAACCCAAGCCCGGGATTGTTTGCGAGCGCATTCGCATTTCGAATTCGAGTGCGGCACGCAAGTCAAATCAAGCGTCAAATCGCTAGTCGCATCAAACGTCAAATCATTAGTCATTTGAGTGATGTGACAACTTGTCACTTGATTGACATGAGAGATGTGAATAGTTGATGGAGTGGTTGGAATTAATTGCCTTGACTTTTTGTATTTGATAAATCAATTATTTGATTTTTTGGTAATGAAAAATTCTGTATTAGATACACAAAATCAAATATAAAAAAATCACTTCACTCATTCTCTCTCTTGGCTCACGAAATGGAGCCAATTTCTTTCATCTCTCTCACGACCTTTAGGGGCTGTTCTTGTTCTTCTGGTTCTGGTTTTCTGCCGAGAGTCAAAGAAGTAAAGGGAGGCAAAAAGTCACAATTTTGTGGCAAAATCGGGAGTGCTAGCGCACTACGAAGTCATGCGAAGGTGATAGAGAAGTCCACCCATGAGCTTGGAATCGTTTGACGAATCTTGGAGCTTGTTCAGGAGCAACAATGGCCGAATTTGGAGGAGCCACAACAGCTCACTGTCGAGCAGTCCATGGAGGCCTAAAATAATTTTTGTTACTCGCGCGTCGCTCAACCGATCGATGTGGAGTATTCCACAACTCTGTGATGTATTCGCATGTTTATTTCTTGCTTTATAATCGATCCTTGGGGCCGTAGTAGAACTCCAACAATTGGTATCAGAGCGATTGAAAGCATGAAATTTGATTAGGGCTTAAAATTTGGGTAAAATATTTTTGAGCATGATTTGAATGAATTGGATGTTTGAGTATGCTTAATACATGTTTAATTGATGATTGATTGGATCAATTTGATTAAAAATTATTTGGAACAAATTTGCCCAAAATATAAGGCTTGGCCGAATGTAATGCCCTAATTTGTCTTGGTGATTTTTTGATTTTGATTCATTGGTGAGTTAGAATCATTCGGGAGGAAAATTGATTTAATGTTTTAATTGGATTCAATTGGATTGGATTTGAATTTGACATGAAAATCAACCCATTTGCCGAGAGTTAAAGCATGTATATGGGTTTGATTTTTGATGAAATGTGTTGGACATGTTTTGTTGTTGATAAGCATGATTAATAGGCTATTTGATGTGTTTTGGAAATATTGATTTGGGTTGATTAATAATGCTATACACTTTATGTAATTAAATTGGGAATTTGGAATTTTTGTAATTAAGTTGGGCCTATTTTGTTTAAATTGGGCTTTTAATGTTGAAAAGGGCTTATTTGGCTTGTTGTACTAAGTTGGGTTTAGGCAAAATTGGTTGGATCCAATTGGGCCCAAAAACGCTTCCATAAAGCCCAAATGCGACTAATGGACCTTTAAAGTTAATTGGGCCTAATGGGCCTAAATTGATTTCTGGGCTTATGGGGTAACTCCCGGATTGGACTTTGGTTATTGGGTTTGACCCGAGTTGACCCAAAAGTCCACGCCTTAAAGAAATTAATTAAAAGCCCATTGGACTTTAATTAAATTAACGTTGGACGTTAATCGGCTTTGAGACCGTAACGATTAAATTTGGAATTTAAGTCGTAAAAGTTCATTAATAAAGTGTAGTATTTAATTTGGAATTAAATAGCGATTAATATTAAATACAAATTGAATTGGATTTAATTATGTAGTTTAATTTAATTCGAGAATCTGTACTTTGAGTACTTATTCGCAAAACGAGTTTGACTCGCGAAAAATCAAATCGTTGTTTGAACATTGGATGATCATAATTATCAGATTAATTAATTTAATTAGATGATTGATAACATGCTTGTGTGAAACATGGTTGCGATGAATGAATATGTATATCAGATGAATATTAGATGGGTGGGGCAATTTTAGAAATTGTTGTTGTAATAAATTTGGAATTTATTAATTGGACCTGCGTTGTCCAGCCTTATTACCTCATTTCTTTGTATTCTCTCTCTCACCTATTCCCCTCAATGTAAATGAGGTTTCTTTAGAAGTGTAGTAGTGTAACGAGGTAGAAGTAATACATGTGCTAGCGGGAGAGAGAAAGTGAGAGATTTGATCTAGGATCATTGTGTTAAAGTATCCATCCGCATATTATTATTATTTTTTCATATGCGCTTTATTATGTATTTAGAATGCATGTTTAAGGGTGTATGATGATGAGACCTTAACAAAGATAATAAATTGGTTGCCAATTTGCACGCGAAAAACCCTAACAAAATATTAAGCGTTTTTTCCTTCCATTGAGTGATTCTTACTCAAGATCTAAGACTGGCATTGGATTGTTGGCCAAAGTCAAGGCCTTTTTCCGTCGAAGATGTTTTTGAATCACGAGAGCTTTGTTCCATATTGGTGTCTTGTCCAAGTTGTGGTTTGTTGGCCAAAGTCAAGACCACTTCTTGTCCATCGACATTGATTACGAAGCTTTCCATGGTCAATGGGTCGCGCTTAACTGGGATCACTAAGTTTGTTGTGCCAAAGCCAATGCTTAGTTGATTCAGAGGAAAAAGGTTAGGCAATACATTGGATGTATTGGCATATATAAGATATATGTTTCGGACTTGGATGTCCCCCTACTGGATCTAGGAATTAAATTAGATCCAATTGATCTTAGAGATCTACCTAGTTAATTATCATACAATTTGTTGGCCAAAGTCAATATTGTGTGATATTTAACGGGATCCTAGCCCACTAGGAAACACGGTTTCCCGAGTACTCGACAGAGGGTTAGAGGCTTGCGAAAAAATAGTGGGAGGCAAGAATTGATTTGTAATATTTGTTTAATTGCTTGCCATACGCGCTCAAATCAAATATCATTCGTCAAATAATTAAATATTAGTTGGACTAATATTTAAATTGTTGTTTTTAAAATAGTTGGACTATATTCAAACAAATTAATAAATTATAGTTGATTAATAGTTGGACTATTATAATCATATATTTAAAAGTACCTGAAATCGTTGATTAAATAGTTGGACTATTAGAATCAAGATAAAATTGAAAGATTGACATTTAAACACCAATCCTAGGGAAAATGTATTTAAATGGTTTTATTTTCAATTGGGAATAATTTTCAGGATGGTCCTGGAAACCTTAATAAGTTACTTTATTTGATAAAATAACATATTAAGCCTAAGCCTGGAGTTAAGCAAATAGTAGAGCATAATCTTTGGAAGATTTATGTGATGATAACTTTAGTGCTTAATCCATTTAACTTGTTAAGTAGACTCCTTAATTTCTTAATCAGAACTAAGGATTAGATCCTTAAAGTATGATATTGAAATTGAAGGATATTCGTAGATCTATTTTTAGATCTTAGAAGTACTAAATTGTGAAAGTTAACTCTTGGAGAGTTAATGACTATTCTCGAGGAGACAAAGTCAAAGTTTGCAATTAGGCAAGTAGCGCAAGGCGCACCTTACTTCGATATTCTAGAAACCCGAGGCTTGGCCAAAGGCTTCTGGAATGTGGAAAATGGCAAAGGCAAAATCATTATAATCTTCTAGGAAGATAAATGACATATCCCAAAATGTCTGCCTAAATATGGCAAACGAGATCGCGGAAGCGTGACTGCCGTTTGGACAAGGTAGACATGAAGGAATGAAGAACGAGCAAGGCTCTGACTTCAAATATGTTTGTCATAAATATGTTCACTACTAGTATTAAAATTGGATTTTAAATACTTAGTGTGGTACATAAATATATACTGATGTTCAGAATCTGCTATGAGCAGGATACTGACTTCAGTTGAGATTTATCTGCGAATTTGAAACGGGACGAAAGTCGCTGTTTTAAAACCGTAGATACCTAAGTTCAGGAACTACCCTCCCGGTGTGTACCTAAATTTGGTAACTGTTATAATTTAACTAGTTTGACTAGAGACATTATCTCTATATCAGTGTTTAACCCACTGCGGGTGAACCTTTTTATTCTAGAACACTAAAGTGTTTTATTTTATAAAGATGAAATTGAGATATACACATTAGATGTGAATAACAGCATTTATATTTTGAATATAAATAGATCTCAAACATATAACATGACAAACATATAGCTCAAACTGATTGATCAGAAGAAACTAAATTGTGGCATTGTTGTCAGGGACACAATTAAACAAGACTCGTATATCCACACTTTTGAAGAGTGGGTACTCGGACTGATTTGATTCTATTCAAATAAAGTTTACGAATCTAGTTTATTAGGCAAAATGCCTATAACACCTTTACTTGGTAAAAGTGTAAATGCCACCGATCTGTTAGCCCTAGTTCATAGTGAAGCAAGTGGGCCCATGTCTAGCTAGGCTAGAGGTGGATATGAATATTTCGTGACCTTTACGGATGTGGCATCGCGTTATGGTTATGTGTCTCTTTTGAAACACAAATCAGAAACTTTTAAGTTTCGACACGAAAATAGACAAACAGATCGGCTGGTGTATTAAACCGTCACGGTAAGACCGTAATGGAAAATACTTAAGCAATAAGTTTCTAATATACTTGAAAGAGTATAGTATTCTTTCAATGAGGACTCCTCCCGGAACACGTCAATTTGACGGTGTGTCCGAACAGGATAAACCAAATTTTGTTGGACATGATAAGGTTAATCACGAGTCGCTCTGAGCTACCATTTCCTTCAACGGATAAGCATAAACAGTGCAAAACTTATTTTGAATAAGGTTCCATAAAAATCTGTTTGACAAATTCCATATTAGATATGAACAGGAAAGAAACCGGGTTTCTCATTTCTAAATATTTGGGAATGCCAGGCATATGTTTGGATGATACCAAACTAAAACCCAAATTGGATAAGTGCCAAGTTGTAGGTTATCCTAGGGATACCAAAGTATAGTACTTATACAACTCACAAGAGCACAATGTAATTGTTGCTCGCCATGCGGTTTTCCTAAGAGGAATACCGATATGCAGTGGTAAGTGGGAGGATAGTAAAACTCGATGAAAATCAGAGTAATACTATTCAAGGCACAGAATTCCTAATGGAACACATATAGTTAATAAAAGATGAAACTATACCATAATCTTCGAATACACAAGAACCGCGTATGTCGGAGAGAGTCAGAAAACAACCTGGGGTATGGGTTTCTGATCTTACCTCATAAAGATGTCAATCTTATTGAGGAATACCAACTGACTACGTATGAGGAAGTGATACAAGGTATCGACTCCCTATTATGACAAAGTGTCATGAATCCGAAATGGATTCCATGTATATCAACTATGTTTGGATACTAGTTGATGTACCGCAAAGCATTATGCCTATTGGTACTTATAAGTCTTCAAAGAAGACATACATGGATGGTAACATACCAACGTATAAAGCTAGGCTTTTAACGGAAAGGTATCGTTATCAACATTATGTTGATTTCGATTCAACCTTTTACCTGTTGCCACGGTAAATCCATTTGGATAATGCTTGCAATGCTGCATGTTTCATTTATGAAATATGTAACGGGAAAATCGCTTTCCTGAAAAGGAAACCTTTTGGAGGATGTTTACAACATCCTGTCGGTTTTGTCGTACCATAACTAGCAAACAAAGTTTGTGGGGTATTCGATCCATGTTTGGATTGAAGCAATCATTAGGTTCTTGGAATTATCGTTTTGATGTAATCATAATAGCTTATGATTTAATTCAAAACGTAAAAGATTCTTGTGTATATAAGGAGGTTAGTGGGAGCGCACTGACAGTGGATGTCCTATACAATAATGATAATATGTGTCATTTCTTGGAAATGATATTCCCATAAAAAAAATCGGTGAAAGCTTGACTTTCAGAATACTCTCCGAGAAATCGTACATTGAAAAATGTACGTGACCTGGTGTCTCATACGCTTTGAGCATATGGATTCACAAACAGGCCAATCCATGTGATAGTCACTGGATTGAAGTTAAGAACATCTGTTAGTATCTTAGAGAACTAAGGATGCTGTCTTAATCTGTGGAGAAGGAGAACTTGAAGTGACGAGGATCACTACTGCAAGTTTCCTAAACTGATAAAGATGACTATAAGTTGCACAACGGTACTATACAGTTTGAATAACGGTACAGTGAGCTGGAAATCTTCCAAGCAAGATACCGTTACCGCATAAACAACAATGCAGAATATTGCTATAGCTGAGGCAACAATAGAAGCCATTTGGGTCGATAACAAAATCTAATTAGATTAGATATAATTCTGTTAGCAGCTGAGCTAGGCTAAAAATCAATGGTCTCATCAACGATCCAGATACATACTTTGACTATTCATCTGATTCGTTCGGATCATACATCATGGCGATGTAATGATTATATAATCGCATCAGACGATAATCATGCAAATCCGCTGACGAAAACCTTTTCTCAGCAGTTTGAGCCAACCATATATAGTTCGGGTGTCAGACACTCGAGTGACTGGCTATAGGCCAAGTGGGAGATTGTTGGACAATTATGACCCATAGCGTCACTATTTATACAGATCATGGTATTGTTGTACAAATTAACTATGTGACAAAGGAGATTGCACTCTTATCATTTGTGATTAGATCACCAAGATATATAAATGATAGGAGGTCCCTGTGATTTGTTCCTGGATTGAGAATGATATGAGACAGTATCAGTCCACGAAGGATAAATCATTAAACATCCATAGTCAGAGTATTATCGAGATTGGACATCGATAAATGCGTAAAAGACTAGTATTACACTTGTGCGGGTTGTGAGGGCACAACGACATAGTTCTCATATATTTGGGTATAAGATACTCATGCAAGTGTAATAGGAGGTTGTGTTTTACCGATGGTACGAGAAACTGTTTCGCTCTGGATAGACCCCATCGGAATTCCATTGGTAGTATGACTATGTGTATATGGAAGTCCGAAATCAGGGTAGATGTATTTGGTATTAACCTGAGACTTGCACCGCTAATAATTGCGACAATCAATATACTTTGGTTTTGGTCGTCCAGGGCTTTAACCGATTTCTGTGTATGCCTCTTCTGGGTATATCGAGAATCGTAGTGTGTTGGGTATGATGTCAAGACGGAAGTATCACTCCAGTTATATGGAGATGATGATCGCGTAGGGATACAGAACTGGTTCTCTAAAGGGTTGCAACCATCGGGATGATATGACTTGGTCATGATTATCCGATAATAAAGAGACTAGTTGCTCGTAATCTGATATATGCTTCATACGGGGCAGACACTGTACCAGCCCCAGGCCTTGCATGTGATCATCCGATACTGGATCGAAATACGCAATACTACGTATACTACGCCTGATATAGATCATTATTCCTGTAAGGATAGTTCTGGAGAATTGGGTAGGCATGGCGCTTTGCTAGAAGCCAACATTGTCTTGTAAATCGGTAAAACGTAGTACAAGGTACTTACGTGTTCGGATAGTCCGACCACCGAATTTACTGCCAACATATTCGGGGATCTCATGGGTCGCTTCCCGAAGATTCACCGATGATGTATGACTCGCACTTTTATTAATCTAGGATTAATTAGAAGAGAGAGAAAATTAATCTGGGATTAATTGCGGAGATATTTTATCTAGGATAAAATATCATTTAAAGAGAGAAAACGATTAATTTGGAATTAATCGATAAATTAATATATTCGATATATTAAACGAAAATGGATTTCAACGCGGAATTAAAATTAGATTTTAATTCGGGCGAACGAGTTAATTTAGAATTAATTCGTTAGCGACATGAATAGTGATTTCGCTAGGCAAAATCATTTAATTGCGTCGCAACGGAAAATTCGTTAATTTGGAATTAGCAAACCCGAGCCCGAGATTATTTGCGAGCGCATTCGCATTTCGAATTTGAGTGCGGCACACAAGTCAAATCATTAGTCACTTTGAGTGATGTGACAACTTGTCACTTGATTGACATGAGTGATGTGAATAGTTGATGGAAGTGGTTGGAATTAATTGCCTTGACTCTTTGTATTTGATAAATCAATTATTCGATTTTTTGGTAATGAAAAATTGTGTATTAGATACACAAAATCAAATACAAAAATCACTTCACTCATTCTCTCTTTTTTCTCACGAAATGGAGCCAATTTCTTTCATCTCTCTCATGCCCTTTAGGGGTTGTTCTTGTTCTTCTGGTTCTGGTTTTCTGCCGAGAGTCAAGGAAGAAAAGGGAAGCAAAAAGTCGCGATTTTGTGGCAAAATCGGGAGTGCTAGGACACTACGAAGTCATGCGAAGGTGATAGGGAAGTCCACCCATGAGCTTGGAATCATTTGACGAAGCTTGGAGCTTGTTCAAGGAGCAACAATGGACGAATTTGGAGGATCCACAGCAGCTCACTGCCGAGCAGTCCATGGAGGCAGAAAATAATTTTTGTTGCCTCGCGCGTCACTCAACCGATCGATGTGAGTATTCCGCAACTCCGTGATGTATTCGCATGTTTATTTCTTGCTTTATAATCGATCATTGGGGCCGTAGAACTCCAAAAACTAGTGGGTTTGAGTCCACCAGTTAGAGTATAAGTTCAGTCAAGTCAAGTAAAGTTTAGTTTCAGAAAATTGTATAAGTGAAGTTGTGTTTCAGTACTAAGTGTAGAGTCGAAATGTATATAACGTTAAGTGCATATGAGTTTATACTTTATGTTAACAAGTTGGGCAATGGTCTCATTTTCAACTTATAGTTGAGTTATGACAAGAGCAAAGAATTCAGTTAGTATGTCAGAGGCTCAGGGGAATAGTACGACCTATTCCCCGCCGGTAACATCTCCAGATCGGGGATGTTACAGTATTTATCTTTCGTAAAGGATGATTCCTTAGTCGAAAGAGAGATTGATTAGAATGTCTAATCAATCTTATGCATTATATGATGATGGCATAATGAATACTATATTATGTACAATTAAAGATATAAATATATTTGTAATTGTTGTGAGTTATTTTGATAGGCAGTAGACCATAGGATGTGTCTTGAAACATATTCTTTGTTATCCTTAAGATATTAAGAACAAGTTTTTTATTCGTGAGAATATAATCTGCAACCATTAGGGTCAGATTAGTTTTGAGTCTAATTATGACAATAGATTTTCTATGTCATATAAAGTCAGAAAAGATGCAGTGGGAGTGTCACTGTTGATTATACTGAATCAGTAGAATTAGTTGTAACTTATGAAGTATTGACTTATGAAGTTTCATACTGACCTTATAGATTAGAAGTTTTGATATTAGTATTGTGCTTGCGGTTGTCTGCAAAGTATTTTGGATTTGATCCCTAAATACATAGACAACTTATAGCTGTAACACAATATTGATGTAGTATCTGAGTCATATTGATGTAGAACTTGGGTTCTACAAAATATAAATGATGATGGTTAAGGGAAACAATTGGGTTTGTTAGACAGACCCAATATGTTATAGTGGGCTTACTTGTTATTGTCTACCTCTTGAGCGCTAGGTGAGCTCTTGAGGGCCATGAGTATGTGATACACATTGAGATGTGTATATGATATCGTGGATTGGCACTAGAGCAAGTGGGAGAAATTGTTAGGGTTGGTGCTCGAAGTGCCAATCCAGATCATATTTATGTATGAATACGAACAATTCCTTTTTTCCATAATATTACTTATTTAATGGTAGCACCTCTTGTCTTTTATATACATATTCGATCTAATTACGATTCGATATCTAATTATGATTAGATTAAAACTAAATATAATTTAGTGATATGTATATATTAGACAAAGATCCGATAATATATAATGTAGTGCACAGTTACAAAGTAATTTGTAATTGACATTGGGAAGTGACACTACCAGAAATATATTATCAAATAAAGTTCCTGGTCAAGATTTACTAACACGGGTCGGTTAGGAAAATATGTTGAGACCAGTACACGTCGTATATCGAGAATTGGTCCAATGGTTTATCCCAATGAACCATGAGTCTGAGGAGACTCGTATAGACGTGTAGGTGTTTATAGTGGATAAAAACTGAACGACTCATTGAAGATTTCCTAATAGATGGTACACCAACATCAATAGGAATCTTCTCGGGTTGAGTGAGCATAGTGATCCTTCGACTTGAGGTACCACTGTAGATGTATGAGGTATCCTTCACACTTTGATGGCAATCACATCACCGATCTATTAAGATCAGACCTCCACCTGTTCGTTGGATGTGGACTGATCCTCATGATATCCTGTGCGTATCAAGATAGGATCTGTCAGTTCTGTGTACAGAGCATAGGTATTCAATGTGCAATTAACAATTTGTTAAATCCATGGGCCTGTGGTACACTGTAGAAGTTAGTTTTGAGTGTTATTAAGAGGTTGCTAATAGAATCGTCGACGAGATTATACCTATAGAGATTTGACATTTTTATCTATATCTCTGGGATAATCTGAATACCTGTGACGAAGGGATTATACGTATGTGATGACCTTGACCAGTATGGTTCAACGAGTTTCTCTGTGGTCGTCATAATTTATGGGTGGGTAGATTATGGACACGAAATTGGATCTCATGACGGATATATCTGAATCTAGAGAGTCTCACTAATGAGATATACTCGTAGGGTACTAGGGCAACATTTATAAATAATACTGATTATTTATAAGTCGTTTAACGGTTAAACGATAATACATGTGTTTGAGATCTTTCGACCATTTATTAAATTTTAAATTATGGAATTTGATATTTATAATTAATATATGTATTTTGATTATTTAATGTAAATATAATACATATATTTAAGATATTTGTATTTAATTATTTGATTATTCAAATGTTGAATAATTAAATTAATTAAATGATAAATATCTTCTTACTTTATTAAAGTAAGATAAATGGTACTTTTAATTGGATTAAGTGGCCAATTTTGATTAGATTAAATGGTTTAATTTGATTGGCACATTTGTAGATTTCATTTAATTGTTAAATGATATATATCTACATTTTTCCAATTTTAATTATTGAAACAAAAATGAAAAATTATATGGCTATTATATTTCCTACAATTTCGGCCACTCATTGGAAATTATATAAGCTTTCTTTTTTCATTTTGTTTGATAATCTAATAACCCTAGAAACATATAAAAAGAGAGTTTGAGAGAAAGGAAGAAAGAAAGCAAAAGAAAGCTTGGATTTTTGGAAAATTAGTAAGTTTTTCTTACTTTCTTCTTCATGAAAATTGTTTATATCATACTATGCTTCAATTTGTGTAGCTTAGTTTCTTCTCTACTCTTTTGTGGATGTTTTTTTTGATGGTTGGGAACTTGGATGAAAGATGGAAGCATGTATATGTTAAAAGAATGCATGAAATTATTTCTTAAGCATTCTTTCTAACCATTTGATGGTGAGTTGCCATTTTAGAGTTGTTTAACCACTCATAAATGACCTAGAATTGCTCTTGAATTATTTCATGGTTATGAGACTTGTTTGGTATGGAAAGAATTGAATTAAAGTCTTGAATTTAATTAATTTGGTGTTAATTTGCCAATTTGTGGAAATTATAAAATTAGGGTTCATAACCCACTCAAAATTTGGGGCTTTTTATATATGTGTTAATTAATGATGTTTATATGATGCATATTAATTTTGGTGTTGATCGGACTTGATCTTGAATGATTTTGAACCAATTTGGACTAAAATGCAATTCTTGGAAACTTGAGGGACCTCTCGGTAATTTTGAAAAATTGTTTTCTTGAATTTCAATTTGTATTTTGACATGTATGAAATGTATAAATCATTTTGGTAGTGATTTTGAATCACCTAATTTTGTATTTGACAAATTAGGACTAAAATGATTAAAATGTAAATTTTTAGGGTGTGGGGACACAGAAACTGGGCGACGCATGCTGTTCTAGGCTCGCGGCCTAGTCGGGAGTACGAAGTAGCCATGGGGGACTAACCGGAGAATAATGGATTCGCCACCCGGTGTGAACCGGGAAAATAAGATTTAAGGCCGCTCTCACCCCTCGCAAGGGAAGACCTCAAACCGTTGGGTTCGGAATGGTCCCTTACTTATGTCACTTGTAATAAAAGGATTTGTGTAATAATTTAATCAAGCTTAAGTAACACTTATTTCCAAGAGTATCATGCTTCTAAGTAAGTCAAAATAGCAACGAACATACAACTTCATAGGCATATTGTATTCATGGAAACACAAGCACACACTAACCACACAAGCACACATAAAGGCGAATCAAATAATGGAGACATGTGATTTCATAGACATATCATAAACAAATAGCCATTACACGTCCATGCACAAATAAAAGAGTCAACCAAGTACATAATGCAAAAAGACACTTAAGGATGCAATTAGGCATTAAAGTGAGCATGCTATGACGTGGTGAAAAAGAAGATAACTAATATGGACACAAGGACACATGTGAGCACTTTTCCAAGTGGTACGTGGAATTGTATCCCAAGTACAGACCGCACTACCGTCCATTCGGAATCGGTTACGGAATTTATGTCTGGGTTTCCATCCGATATACCACAAGAAATGATACTCAAATGCTATCATAACATGGATATATGAATTGTAATACGTTAAGCCAAGACAGGGATAGATGATGCAATCAATAGATGAAAGACACGGCAAATATCGTGGTAAAGGTAGCCTTTTAGGCTTTTCTTCCCCCAAATGAAGAACCTTTTAATCCAACACAATAAGCCCATGCGCCTTTCGTTACAATACGTACAAAGATAAAGGTAACTATATGAAATTTCATATACCCGATTGAATACATCTTACATTCAACCAAGTATATATAAACCGACGCGGCAAAGCATCGTGGTAAAGGATTTTAACCCCTCCAAATAGGGGACCTTTAATCCGACTTACTAAGCCCATGCGCTCGATCGCATCATGCATACAAAAATAAAGACAATCATATCAAACTTAGTATGCCCGATTGAACATATCTTACATCCAACCGAACACACATCAACCGGTGCGGAAAAGCATCGTGGTAAAAGGATTTTAACCCCTCCAAATATGGGACCTTTAATCCGACTTACTAAGCCCATGCGCTCGATCGCATCATGCATACAAAAATAAAGACAATTATATCAAACTTAGTATGCCCGATTGAACATATCTTACATCCAACCGAACACACATCAACCGGCGCGGCAAAGTATCGTGGTAAAGGATTTTAACCCCTCCAAATAGGGGACCTTTAATCCGACTTACTAAGCTCATACGCTCAATCGCATCACAACATAAATAAATAACATGCGGAAATTAAAAGACGGAATAATAAAGTGCGAATAATCAAAATAACATAAAGCGAAATATGCGCTGTTAACTCAAGTGGTACGTGGAGTTGTATCCCAAGTACAGACCGCACTACCGTCCATTCGGAATCGGCTACGGAATTTACGTCTGGGTTTCCATCCTATATACCACGAGAGATGACGTATTTTCCGTTTTAATCAATGGCAACAACACACATCACATGCAAACAATATTCAATAAATAATTAAAACACAATTAAAAGAATCAATAAAAATCAAATAAAAAACAAGTGTGAAAGGTACCCTCAGGTCTAACCTTTTAAGTCGTCTTCCGGACTCGCGTTTACAACCGTCGGAAGGGCTATCACTCCGTAACTTTTCCGGTTCACTTGTTTAACATCTTAACTCGCCGTTTCACCATTTTGGTCGCCGTTTTAACTCTGTTTGCTGCTGTTTTCTTGATGTATTTTCAGGTCACTATTTTGGTACATCAGGGGACTGTTTTGGCTCGATTTTGGGGACTGTTCGGGGCAGTTTTTGTCACTGTTTGGGGCGTTTTCTGAACTATTTTTGGGTGTTTATTCGGTCAGTTTGTGCTGCAATGTGGGAGGCTATTTGTGGCAGTGGACTGTACTGGTTTACTGGCTGTGTTACACGGCAGTTTGTGGTAGTTTGAAGGGCTGAACATGGAGCAGTTTAGGCTTGCAGCTGGTGGTGTTTTTTGCGGCAGTTTTGGAGGGTTTCGTGTGTGCTCTTGTGGCTTAAGGCGTGAAGGGCGTGGGTAAGTTACGTGTGGCGTGAGGCTGAGCTGATGAAGATTGAAGCGGCCAAGTGGTTATTAACGTGAAAGGAGGCTAGGCGCGCATGGCTGAAGGCTGGTGGGTTTATTGTTGTTGAACGTTGGGGCGTGACTGTGCCTTAGTGGCTTTAGGTGAAGGCAGGTACGTGGCTTGAGCAGTGTGGCATTGAGTGTTGAAGGTGGTTGCTTTGTGATGAGTTGGTATGTGGCTTACGTTGATGATAGGAGGGCTTTGTTTTGTTTTTTTTTTTTTTTTTGTTTGTCGTGAGAGAGGAAGGGTTGAGAGGAGGAAGAAGATATGCATGAGCAGTGAATGTTTAGGGTTTCTTATTATTATTATTTTTTTGGTTCTGCCGTGAATGAGAGCTCCATAGGGTGTTGGTTTGTGTTTATTTTTATAGTGAGAGGGTAGGGTTTGCATGGATTTGGTGTCAAACAAGGAAAGGATTTGATTGATTGGGGGGGATAAATTTTGGTGAATTAGGAAGGTTGAATATTTGATTGGTTTAGATTAGGAATACAATATATTTAATTTGTTATGATTGATTTTAATTAGACATTTAATTTGTTAATTAGGTGAGTAAATTTTTAAATTGGTGAGTGATTTATTAAATTAGGAAGTGATTTATTTTAATTTTGGTATTATATTTTAATTAAATATTTGTTTAATTTAATTTAGATTTAATTTAAATTTAATTTGTTTTAATTTAATTTAAATTGGAATTTAATTTGTGACATGTATTTTAAAAGTTATAATTATTTTGGATTGGGCTTGGGTGAGATGGGCTTGGATGTGGGGTTTTGGGCCAAGGTTAAGTGTTTGCGGGTTTTTTTAGGCTAAAGGTGCTTTAAAACGGAGGTCCCCCAGCGAGCCTGAAGCTAAACAAGCGAGTCAAATTTGACAAAGTACTGATTTCCATCTTTTCCCTTCCGACGTCCGTTTCCCGCGGCTTCCGCGACTTAAAAGGTAGTGCCTCCAAATGAGACTCATCATCGGGATTTATATGCAAAAATGCAATGCCTACAGTCGCCCCCACTTTGATGGGACTTGTGCAGTGTGTGACTTTGAACAATCCTATCAAAGTTATGCAATGCATTTTTACTTACCTGGCTCGCCAGCTGTCACTTGGTTTGCCTGTTGTGTTGAGTTGATTTTATTGTGAGGTGGTCCGTTCTCGAACCAAGTTGAGGATATGTGGTCCATTCTCGAACCAAGTTTAGGATAGGTTGTCCATTCTCGGACCGTTTCGATGAGAGGTGGTCCATTCTCGAACCGTTACTGTGATGCGGCCCATTCCTGAACCTTGCTCCATTCTTGTAGTGCCATTCCCGGCTTGTTCATTCCCGAAGCTTGCTCCATTCTCGGAGTGCCATTCCCGGCTTGTTCATTCTCGAACTGTGTTTCCATTCTTGGAGTGTCATTCCCGGCTTGTTCATTCCCGAACTGTGTTTCCATTCTTGGAGTGCCATTCCCGGCTTGTTCATTCTCGAACTGTGTTTCCATTCTTGGAGTGCCATTCCCGGCTTGTTCATTCTCGAACTGTGTTTCCATTCTTGGAGTTCCATTCTCGGCTTGTTCATTCTCGAATTGTGTTTCCATTTTTGGAGTCCCATTCCCGGCTTGTTCATTCTCGAATTGTGTTTCCATTATTGGAGTGCCATTCCCGGCTTGTTCATTCTCGAACTGTGTTTCCATTCTTGGAGTGCCATTCCCGACTTGTTCATTCTCGAACTGTGTTTCCATTCTTGGAGTGCCATTCTCGGCTTGTTCATTCTCGAACTGTGTTTCCATTCTTGGAGTGTCATTCCCGGCTAAACTGATACTGATGCTGATGTGGGCCTCGTTCCCAGAGTGATGCTGATGTGGGCCTCGCCCCAAACTGATACTGATATGGGCCTCGCCCTTGGGACTCATCCCCAAGACTGAAACTGATATGGGCCTCGCCCCCAACTGATACTGATATGGGCCTCGCCCCCAACTGATACTGATATGGGTCTCAACCCAACTGATACTGATATGGGCCTCGCCCATAGACTGATACTGCTGATATGGGCCTCGCCCCCAGACTGATACTGATATGGGCCTCGCCCTCAGACTGATACTGATATGGGCCTCAACCCTGGGACTTGTCTGTAAACTGCTGATGTTATATTGATGCTTCTGATTGGCTTTTATTTGCCGCTTTCTCTTTTCTTCTTCAAAACCTGTGAATACAAAGACAAACACAAAACACAAAAAGGAATGCAAAATAGGTTACGTGTAAGCATGCATGCATGAATGAGTTTCCCATCCCGTTGGGTCAGGTCTTCTGCCAATTCTCTAGGCGACTGCTCAGTCTTCTTTTCCTCAGGCAAGCTACTGCTTCAATCTGTCTACGTTGATCGGCTCGGTGAACTAATTCCCTTCCAAGTCTGATATTTTCACTGCCGCTATTTCCCAATTTCTGAATGTCTATCTTATCTTTTCTGTTTGCTTATTTTGAGGGTTCCCCGTGTTCATCACTGGATTCCATAGTACCAAGGTTGAATACTTTTCTCAAATATACTCATGTTGCAGAAGAGATTCAGCGAAATGAACATCTTTATTATCATTTAAGAAAAATTGTTCCAACAGGTAGACTAAATCAATGTCTTTATTAAAAATGCAGAATCAAATAGACTAGGAAGAACAGCTCCATCATCCGCAGCACTGCCTTCTTCCTTGGCCTCTGGTTCTTCGCTGTCATCCATGTAGGAAGCTTGGTGGTGGAACGAAGTGGTAGTTTGGTAGAGGGTTTCTGTGTGTGTTGGGTTGTTCTTTTCATGGGTTAGGTATTTTATGGGAATCTATGAGATCTTGAATTTCATGCCTGAGGCGGGTGCAGTTGTTGGTGTCATGGCCATGTAACTGGTGGAAGTGACAATAAAGGTTAATATTTATGTGTGCGGCGGTGGGGGTGTAGAAGTTGTTTTCCTTCTAATGGTTTCAAGAGTCCTTGTCCCTGTAACTTTTCAAACACCTTTGACAAAGGTCTACCAAGGTTGGAGAATTGCCTGTTTCTGACGGTAGAGACCTCAGCAGTAGCAGGCTTGGTCTCAGAAGGCCCCCCAAAAGTTCTTTTGTTCTGGCCATAAAACTTTCTGTTTTCAGCCTCTTCTTCCTCAATATCCATGACAGTTTCCCTCAACTGTCGAAAATCAGAAATCATCGAAGTCATCCTCCTCAGCTTACCATAAATAGAGGGCTTGGTGCCATTGATGATCATTTTAATTTGGTCTTTCTCTGAAGGCCGAGTCTGCATTTTCAAAAGCTGGCTTCTCCAGTGATCCACATACTCTTTGAAACTTTCCTCTAGCTTCTACTTAGTGTTCTCCAAATCACGGAGTGACAAGTCAATCTCTAAGTCTGTAACATACTGCTTCAGAAAAACATCAGCTAGTTCCCTCCAATATTCCTTAACCTTCTTCTCAAGGCTATGATACTAAACCACAGGTGCCCCCTCGAGTGACATCCCAAATATCTTTTGGACTTGGCGTTGTGATAGGCCCACTGAACTCATGACTGAGACATATTGCTGCAGATGGACTCTTGGGTCTCCATTCCCAATAAACTTGGCCATGTCGGGCATTTTAAACTGAGCTGGCAGCTGTTCTCCGAAGGTCATTGCCTCATAATCTAACAACTCTTGATGTTTACCCCTCATTTTGCGGGTAACTGTTTCAACCTGATCCCGAAGCTTCTGAAATTCTGCCTGAGACCCAATCACTTTGCCTATTGCATACTCTGCCATGTCATCATCAAAAGTGGGGATATCATCCCCCAACCCATTCGGAGGCTCCTCGCGCCTCACATTCTCAGAATTTCCCCCAGCACGGGGTACAGCCATATTTGCTATGGTAGTGGTCAAGGCTTGCAACTGTTCGGAAATCTTGGCGAAACCATTTTCCAACTGATCTATCCGGGATACCTCATTATCGGATGTACTCATATCTGTTACCGGTCTTTTGGTGAGTCTTCCCTCTTCCCTAACCCAACGGGAAACTATGATGGCTTTCAGAACACAAGGGTTAGCATGATGTATGTATGCATGGGGTGAATGAGATGCATGTAACATATATAACATACTAAATCAACTAAAATTTTCAAACAAATCTGCCCGTTATCATTTTAGAAGCTTTTGGGCTAACTGTCATAGGAGTGAACTAGTCCCAGTTTAAATGGCCCAACGAGTTCACATCTCATGGCAAGGAGCCCAACTAAATCCAAATGGTAATGTTCCGAACACAAGCACAAAATGGCCCATCAATCACTTAGAAGCCTTTGGCCCAATCGTCATAAAATACGTTCTTGTCCCAGTTTAAATGGCCCAACAAGCCCATATCCCATGACAAATGGTCCAAATGGATCCAAACGACGATGTTCCCAAACACAAGCATAAAAGAAAGATAATGTAAACATAAAACAATGATTTCTACAGAATGGCCCATCAACATTTCAGAAGCTTTGGGCCTAATGGTCATAAGGTATGAACTCGCCCCAGTTTAAATGGCCTAGCAAGTTCGCATTTCTGACAATAGTCCAACTGCATCCAAATGAGGATGGTCCACAAGCACATACTCAAGGAAATAATTATTAATTTAACCATACAACCCCGGTCTATGGCTGGGTTCGCAAGAGTGTAGACAAAGGCTCTCACCGGCGAAGGATGGCCCACAACAAGGTCTCCCCAATCAAGGGTTCGAGCGGCCAAGTGAGCGCACCCTTTTTTATACACTAAGGTACGTGCCAGTGAGCTATGGTGTGTGACCGACTGTCAAATGTACTTCCCGTTGTAGATTCCCCAGAGGGAGGGTAGAGTGAGGCTCACTTAAATACCCAAGCCTCTTAGGCTCTTATCGCTTGGTGTCAGGAATAAACAATGAGTCCTCCAAATTAGTCCATCACAATAGGCTACGAGTAGATGGCTATCTAGGTGCCTTCACAGCTTTTCCTTCTAGAAAGGTAGTGAGTGAAGGAAGACACCAAACCATTACCTAGCCTCAAAATGCCTTTGATTAAACCCCCATTTCATCCACTATAGACACGGTCAATTTGAACATAAATCCAAACATTACAAGACAATATTTCAGGGCCGATTCTCTATCCCCAGTGGAGTCGCCAGACTGTGGGGACACAGAAACTGGGCGACGCATGCTGTTCTAGGCTCGCGGCCTAGTCGGGAGTACGGAGTAGCCACGGGGGACTAAACCGGAGAATAATGGAGTCGCCACCCGGTGTGAACCGGGAAAATAAGATTTAAGGCCGCACTCACCCCTCGCAAGGGAAGACCTCAAACCGTTGGGTTCGGAATGGTCCTTTACTTATGTCACTTGTAATGAAAGGATTTATGTAATAATTTAATCAAGCTTAAGTAACACTTATTTCCAAGAGTATCATGCTTCTAAGTAAGTCAAAATAGCAACGAACATACAACTTCATAGGCATATTGTATTCATGGAAACACAAGCACACACTAACCACACAAGCACACATAAAGGCGAATCAAATAATGGCGAACATGTGATTTCATAGACATATCTTAAACAAATAGCCATTACACGTCCATGCACAAATAAAAGAGTCAACCAAGTACATAATGAATAAAGACACTTAAGGATGCAATTAGGCATTAAAGTGAGCATGCTATGACGTGGTGCAAAAGAAGATAACTAATATGGACACAAGGACACATGTGAGCACTTTTCCAAGTGGTACGTGGAATTGTATCCCAAGTACAGACTGTACTACCGTCCATTCGGAATCGGCTACGGAATTTATGTCTCGGTTTCCATCCGATATACCACAAGAAATGATACTCAAATGCTATCATAACATGGATATATGAATTGTATTACGTTAAGCCAAGACAGGGATAGATGATGCAATCAATAGATGAAAGACACGGCAAATATCGTGGTAAATGTAGCCTTTTAGGCTTTTCTTCCCCCAAATGGAGAACCTTTTAATCCAACACAATAAGCCCATGCGCCTTTCGTTACAATGCGTACAAAGATAAAGGTAACTATATGAAATTTCATATACCCGATTGAATACATCTTACATTCAACCGAGTATATATCAACCGACGCGGCAAAGCATCGTGGTAAAGGATTTTAACCCCTCCAAATAGGGGACCTTTAATTCGACTTACTAAGCCCATGCGCTCGATCGCATCATGCATACAAAAATAAAGACAATCATATCAAACTTAGTATGCCCGATTGAACATATCTTACATCCAACCGAACACACATCAACCGGTGCGGCAAAGCATCGTGGTAAAAGGATTTTAACCCCTCCAAATATGGGACCTTTAATCCGACTTACTATGCCCATGCGCTCGATCGTATCATGCATATAAAAATAAAGACAATTATATCAAACTTAGTATGCCCGATTGAACATATCTTACATCCAACCGAACACACATCAACCGGCGCGGCAAAGCATCGTGGTAAAGGATTTTAACCCCTCCAAATAGGGGACCTTTAATCCGACTTACTAAGCCCATGAGCTCAATCGCATCACAACATAAATAAATAACATGCGGAAATTAAAAGACGGAATAATAAAGTGCGAATAATCAAAATAACATAAAGCGAAATATGCGCTGTTTACTCAAGTGGTACGTGGAGTTGTATCCCAAGTACAGACCGCACTACCGTCCATTCGGAATCGGCTACGGAATTTACGTCTGGGTTTCCATCCTATATACCACGAGAGACGACGTATTTTCCGTTTTAATCAATGGCCACAACACACATCACATGCAAACAATATTCAATAAATAATTAAAACACAATTAAAAGAATCAATAAAAATCAAATAAAAAACAAGTGTGAAAGGTACCCTCAGGTCTAACCTTTTAAGTCGTCTTCCGGACTCGCGTTTACAACCGTCGGAAGGGCTATCACTCCGCAACTTTTCCGGTTCACTTGTTTAACGTCTTAACTCGCCGTTTCACCGTTTTGGTCGCCGTTTTAACTCTGTTTGCTGCTGTTTTCTTGATGTATTTTCAGGTCACTATTTTGGTACATCAGGGGACTCTTTTGGCTCGATTTTGGGGACTGTTCGGGGCAGTTTTTGTCACTGTTTGGGGCATTTTCTGAACTATTTTTGGGTGTTTATTTGGTTAGTTTGTGCTGCAATGTGGGAGGCTATTTGTGGCAGTGGACTGTACTGGTTTACTGGCTGTGTTACACGGCAGTTTGTGGTAGTTTGAAGGGCCGAACAGGGAGCAGTTTAGGCTTGCAGCTGGTGGTGTTTTGGCGGCAGTTTTGGAGGGTTCCATGTGTGCTCTTGTGGCTTAAGGCGTGAAGGGCGTGGGTAAGTTACGTGTGGCGTGAGGCTGAGCTGATGAAGATTGAAGCGGCCAGGTGGTTATTAACGTGAAGGGAGGCTAGACGCGCATGGCTGAAGGCTGGTGGGTTTATTGTTGTTGAACGTTGGGGCGTGACTGTGCCTTAGTGGCTTTAACTGAAGGCATGTACATGGCTTGAGTAGTGTGGCGTTGAGTGTTGAAGGTGGTTGCTTTGTGATGAGTTGGTATGTGGCTTACGTTGATGAGAGGAGGGCTTTGTTTTGTTTTGTTTTTTTTTTTTGTCGTGAGAGAGGAAGGGTTGAGAGGAGGAAGAAGATATGTGTGAGCAGTGAATGTTTAGGGTTTCTTATTATTATTATTTTTTTGGTTCTGCCGTGAATGAGAGCTCCCTAGGGTGTTGGTTTGTGTTTATTTTTATAGTGAGAGGGTAGGGTTTGCATGGATTTGGTGTCAAACAAGGAAAGGATTTGATTGATTTGGGGGACAAATTTTGGTGAATTAAGAAGGTTGAATATTTGATTGGTTTAGATTAGGAATACAATATATTTAATTTGTTATGATTGATTTTAATTAGGCATTTAATTTGTTAATTAGGTGAGTAAATATTTTAAATTGGTGAGTGATTTATTAAATTAGGAAGTGATTTATTTTAATTTTGGTATTAGATTTTAATTAAATATTTGTTTAATTTAATTTAGATTTAATTTAAATTTAATTTGTTTTAATTTAATTTAAATTGGAATTTAATTTGTGACATGTATTTTAAAAGTTATAATTATTTTGGATTGGGCTTGGGTGAGATGGGCTTGGATGTGGGGTTTTGGGCCAAGGTTAAGTGTTTGCGGGTTTTTTTAGGCTAAAGGTGCTTTAAAACGGAGGTCCACCAGCGAGCCTGAAGCTAAACAAGCGAGTCAAATTCGACAAAGTACTGATTTCCATCTTTTCCCTTCCGACGTCCGTTTCCCGCGGCTTCCGCGACTTAAAAGGTAGTGCCTCCAAATGAGACTCATCATCGGGATTTATATGCAAAAATGCAATGCCTACATAGGGGCATTTCCGTAAATACTGAAAAATCTGGAAATTTTCAGATTTTCAGTTTTAATGTATATTTGATGTACAAATCATTTTGGTTGTGATTGGAAATCATCTAAGCTTGTTTTGAACAAGTTAGGACTAAAATGATTAAAATGGAAAGCTTTGGGGCTTCATAGTAATATACTAAAATTATGATTTCCGGGTTAAAGATTTATGTTTTTGAGTATTGAGTGATTAAAATAAATATGTTTATTTTAATTACCCAAGAAAAATTAAAGAAATCGCAAAATATCCGCATTCCGCTTCGTAACCCGGGTATTTTACCCAAAACCCAACAAGTGCTACATCTGTGGAAAAAGCGGTCACATGGAAACGGACTGTAGAAATAAGAAATCTCAGGACAAAGGTAAGAAAAAGAAAAATGAGGCACATGTCACTGAGGATGAACAACTAACTTATGAGATCTCAGAGATAAACCTCTCAGCAGTTGTAACAGAAGCCAACTTGGCTGGAAATCCGAGAGAATGGTGGGTAAACACCGGGGTTACTCGTCATATATATGCTGATAGCAAGATGTTTTCCTCATATCAGAAGATCGATGGTGGTGATCATTCGACAATAGGAAACTCTTCTACCTCAAGAGTGGTTGGACAAGGCATAGTGGTTCTGAAGATGACATTTAAGAAAGAGCTTACATTGAAGAATGTTTTACATGTTGCTGATATTCAGAAGAACTTGGTTTCGGGTTCACTCCTTAGCAAGAATGGTTTCGAATTTATATTTGTTTCTGATAATTTGTACTGACCAAGAACGATGTCTATGTAGGAAAAGGATACCTCCCTGAGGGCTTTTTCAAGTTCAATGTAATGACTATCAATCGACACAGTGCTAATAATAAAGCTACATCTTCCGCTTATATTATTGAGTCATAAAATGTACGACATGGGAGGTTAGGACATGTTAATTATGATACAATGCGTAAATAAATTAACATGGACCTTATACCTAAATTTACAATTGATAATCAACATAAATGTGAGGCATGTGTTGAAGAAAAAATGCATAGAACATCATTTCATTCCATAGAACGAAGTTCTGAATCCGTGGAACTTGTACACTCTGATATGTGTGATATGAATATTGTGCAAACACGAGGCGGTAATGTAGACACTGCATTTTTGCATGTAAGTCCCGATGATGAGCCTCGTGCGGAGGCACTACATTTTAAGTCGCGAAAGTCGCGGGAAACGGACGTCGGAAGGGAAAGGTCAAGATTTGACATCTTGTTGGACTTAATTCGCTTGTCTAGCTTCGGGTTTGCTCGTTGGACCTCCGTTTCAAAACTATCCTTGGCCCAATACCCCCGCAAGCCACACTTCCTTGGCCCAAAAACCCAAACCAAATCACACATCAAGCCCAAAAGACCAAAGCCCACGCCCATTAACAAAAATAACCTCCCTCCACCAAGTTTTTCAAGCCATTTAATAGCCTCCTCCAAAGTCACCCTCTAATAAATGGCCTCCCCCCCACCAAGTCAAAACATCAAGCTTTCTCCAAGCAAACCCCACGCCATTTAACCAACAACCCCACATCATTGACAAAGCCATTTCCCTTTCCATTTTTTCAACAAAGTAGCCACCCAATTAATAACCCTCATCAATGATAGCCCACCCAATAAATGCACCACCACATGCCTATAAAAGAACCTCAACTCACCCTTGAAACCTCTAGCACATATACAATAAAAAAACTCTCTTTTCCTCTCTGAGCACTCGCGCCCCTGCCCTTCATTCTACCTCCATTGTTCACGCCAATACAGCAACAAGTAAACAGCCATTGCTCACGCCAAACACCCCTGAAGAACCAGCCCCATTCACGCTCACTGCAACCCCTCAAAACCAGCCCCATTCACGCCCCAAATTTCCAGTGAACCAGCCCTAAAACTCACGCCCACTGCCCTTCATTCCAACCCCTAAACTCATGCATAAAGCCCCCTATACAGCAACCCTTAAATTCACCGAAACTTCCCCCCACTGCAGATCATTCACACCAAAAAAATGCACTCAAACAGCCCCCTAACTACCGAAAAAACAACCACCGAAGTAACCCCCAAAGTACTAAAAACCTGCAACCCATTCACTCTATTTTGTCCCACATTGGTTAGGAAACAACTCACCCTTAATTACATTCAACACTTCACGCACAAACACCTCACATGCCCCTCCCCCTTAGTCCCACATCGATTAAGAAACACCCCCCAAAGCTTAGACTACTTCACGCCTAAAACAATAAAAGCCAGACACGTAAACCAGCCCACTCACAAACCTAAACACACTTACACAAATCAGCACTCCACTAACACATACCAACAACACAGCTTCCCCTCAAATAGCCTATTACTTCACAACCAACAGCCCTTAAACACAATAGCAGAAATCCCACATCGGTTGTGCATTGGTGTTTACGTGAACCACACTTTGACAAAGCAACAAAACTCTCACAACTCACAAACATCACACACTCACTCGCACAAACCACTCACAAAACACTTAGCAGCCACCAAACTAAAAGCTCACAAACCTAAACACACGCACACACGGCAAACTATTCACGGCACTCACTCGCACAAACCACTCGCTCACACACAGTCGAGACACACAAGCAGCCTCCACCCAAGCAACAATAAAATGCACTAAGCCTGACCCCAAGACAACCAGAAACAGCCCCTAAACCAAGCCAACAAACTGACTTCAAAACAGTCCCTTAAACAGCCCCATGCAATCCATAAAATAATTCTGAAAATCACCCCTTAAATCGAGACAAAAACAGTGAACAAACATACCCCAAAATAGCCAAAACAGTGAACCAAAACCGTCCCCAAACAGCGAGCAAAACAACAGCAAAAACAGTCCAGAACAGCGACAGAAAATGAAGAAAACAGCGAGCAAAATAGCGGCAAATCCGAGTTAGAGGACCAGTAAAAACAGCAGAAACACCAACCCTTCCGGTGACGTTCTACCGCACTTTCGAGAGACGATAAAAGAGGTTAGACCTGAGGGCACCCCTTTTATTTATTATCCTTTATTTTTAGTTATTTTATTACTTTATTTCGCATGAGTATCATGGATTAGTGTATGATGTGATTTCTGGATGAACGGAATATGTGTTCTCTATTGCGGTATATCGGATGGAAACCCGGACATAAATTCCGTAGCCGAATCCAAATGGACGGTATTGCGGTTTGCACTTGGGATACAATGCCCCGTACCACTTGAGAGATTCACATATTTCGTTTCATCCAACCTTGTATTCGAGCGTGATTAGGTTGTTAGTATGTTATTTGTTTCTAAGCATGATTTATCCATTAGTACGTTATTTCTTTATGCATGATTTAGTTATTTACCTTTCGTAATAGGAGTTTAATTTACGTTTGTGTTTAAGTGATTATTTATATATTCTTGGTATTTGATGATTCAACATGCTCATTGTGTGATATCATACGTTTGTCGTTATGAGAATTTACTTTTAAATCATACAAACTTACATTTAGGCTGTATATGAACTTAGATGTAGATTACTTTTACAAATGTATGTTGTGTAGACTGGGTTAAATTATTGCACAAATCCGTTCATTACAAGTGGCATAAGTAAGGGACCATTCCGAACCCAACGGTTTGAGGTCATCCCTTGCGAGGGGTGAGTGCGGCCTTAAATCATTTTCCCTGTTCACACCGGGTGGCGACTCCATTTTATTTCTCTGGTTTAGTCCCCCGCGGGCTACTCCGTACTCCCAACCGGGCCGTGAGCTTGGAACAGCGTCGCCGATTTCTGTGTCCTACAGGTAAAAATTACTTTGTCACTTTTATCGATGATATCACAAGATTCTGTTATGTGATGATCGGTGGTAAACACACACATGTAACGCAAGCGCACGTATCACTCAAGTAGTATAAAATGTATCGATCCCACGAGGACTTAATACCTAAGCTATTAATTTATGAAGCTAAATATCTACAAGTATTTAATTGATTGATTTTTGGTTAGATGGTGATTTTAAACTAAAGACAAGTAATTAAAATAAAACAAAGGTAGATTTTTTTTTAGTTTAATAATGATATGAAAATATCCAGGATTGTGAATCCTTCCAATATATTTTAAAGATGAAGTGATTATCTCATGTTTGTGTAATATATCAGTTTATTAACCTGGAACATGAAGTTATGCAAAAGCCTCTTCCGATGGTCAGATGTAAATACCCAAAGTAACCCAATTAACTATATTCTTATGTTATTAAGAAACTCTGAATTCATTAAGATTAAATTACAATAATGGCTACCCCCGCCCGACATGTATATTCCTATCCTGTAAGGAAATCTACCTAAGAGATATTTACCCCAAGGTGAGATCGTGAGCTATTGAATCTATGGCTAAAACCTAAAATCCGTTTTCCAAGTTCATTTTAAGTTTACCAAATCAATCTTATTAATGGCCAGTTAACAAGAAGCATTAAGCTTAAGACTCAATAAATAAACCAATATACTACCCAAAACATAAAATAACCACTTATAAAACAGTGATATTGAAATTCATCACAACCTAGAAATATTTTTAGTTACAAAACATACCTAAAATTACAAAATGCATAGTTAAACAAAATAACATAATAGAAAATTAAAAAGTAAAGAAAATTACAACAATAAAAGAAAGTGCTAGAGCCAGGGGTTTCACTTTTAATACTTCAAATATAGATTACTCTCTTATCAATTAATCATTTCTTGAATTAATTATATTAAAACCGACCATATAGGCGGTGAATGTCATTTGTCCAAAGTCCAACCGACCATATAGGCGGTAACAAAATCATATAAACTGATCATGTAGGCGGTAACAAGGTTAGCACCTAAACCGACCATATAGGCGGAAACTAAGTCCAATAATGTAAAACCGGCCATATAGGCGGTAAATAATTAATTCAATTTACTTATTTAAATTAAGGGAGTAAATCTAAATTATTATATTAAAAGTTTCACCACAGACTCCAGCAAAAAGAGATTACCTACTCAAGATGTAATTAAAAGAACATAAAAATTTATTAAATAAATAAAGAGAAAATACAAGAAAACTTAAATAAACATGCAAGACACTTTCTTTTAGGTTTTCATGGAGAAATCCACCAAAGAAAGCATGAAAAAATTACAAAATTTAGCTTGGTATTTATAGGCAAATATAAAGGCTTCCACCAATTTCTCCACCAAACATGGCACCAAACATGGCACCAAATCCTCCACCAAACATGGAAGTTTAACAATTTCCATTTTGTTTTATTTTTTTTGTTTTATTTTTGAAAATGACTTTAATAATTACACATAACACAATTCTGGATTTTTCATCAATTTTGGTAATGAAAACTTCAGAATTAGAAAATCTTATTCTTGTGATATTTTATATTGTACCGCAAGTGTACGGTGTCAAGTTTTAGTATAAATGAGTTTAGAGTGTCGAACCCACAGGGATTGCGTTAACTCGCACTAAATACTACAATTGATAATCCTAACTTTATTTAGAAAACAAATAATAAAGATTTTAGTAAATAAATATAAAAATAATTATATAGGAGGGACTAATACGATAGAGATTCTAGATCCTGATTTCCCCTAGCTGTCGCCTATGTATTTGTCATGTCAATTAATCATTGTTCAGTTATATTATTTATAAGTCAAGATTCCAAAAATATCCACTCCCTCTCTCGAGCATCAGTGAAAATATTATCAACTATAGACTTTGATATCTCTATAAAAATCTAGTAGTTAACAATACATTACGCTTTGTGATTCTATATTAATGACTTCAAATGAACTTATATATTCTCTCGAACTCTATAAAACTCCTAGGTTATATTCTCTAGATTTATTCAAAATCCCCTCTCTCGAGTGATAGATTCTAAACATATATCATCATATTTATGGCCAGCAAACACAAGCATTAAACTCAAGAGAATACAAATAAACTAAATAAAACTTCATAACAAAATTGACAAACAATTACAAGGTTCAAGCGTCAGTTACATCATTCTCCAAAATTAAGGAGTTTAGTTCATGACAATAGATAAAAACAATAAAAATAAGTCATGAATCTAATGGAAATCATTAGAGTTCTAAGAAAGAAACAAGAAGATAAAACCCGAATTAAATCTCTTCCTCTTCGGACGTCACCGCCTTCGTCTCCTCTTGTTGCTCTTCAATCCTCCTCATTGGATCTCTCTAATATATGTATTTTAGTGTTTTGTGCTGTGTATTAGCCTCTTCTCTTGAGTTGTGGACGAACTAATGTATTTATAATAGAGCCCTGGAGTCATTGGGTATCTTAAAACCCTAAAAAATAAAATTCCGGAACACGTGTCAAGTATGTACGGGGCGCGTATGTTTGGCTTTCCCACAGCGCCGTGGCGCCTGGGCTTGGGCACCACGGCGCCAAGCTCCCTGTTCTCTGTATGGGTGTGGTTTTGCCGAGGGCACCGCGGTGCCTGGACTTGGGCGCTACGGCGCAAATCTCTCGGCCTTTTGTATGGAACATGTGATAGCTTGAAGGCATTGCGGCGTCTGGTGATTGCCGCCGCGGCGCTAGTGATAAATTCTTCACTGGTGCTGCGCCTCCCGTTCTGTGCTCCCGTGCGCGTCTGATGCATCTGTATAGTTCTAAAACATGTATTTACTTCATTATTGATGTTTTAATACTTCCTACAAATAAGACATAAAAGAAACTAAAAATACATTAAATGACTCGAAACATAACAAAATAATAAGTTAAGAATGCCATAATAAGTGGGTATAAACCACACTTATCAAATACCCTCAAACTTAAGGTTTTGCTAGTCCCGAGAAAAAGACAAAATAAAAAGTAAATACAAATAAACAAATATAAATTACTAAATTAACTAGGCCACTTTCGTAGGGATCACGATTGCATTTAGCGTATATAACAAGCCTTTAAACCCATGGGCGACCCTAGTGGACGAGTTATAGTCTCGTGAGGGCTTACAGCGACAACACCCATAAACGTCTTTCACACACATGCAATCATGCAATAATATAAAAATAACAAAAACATAGTCCCGATAGTTACACATAAAATTATCCTCAAAGAAAGTTGATAGATGAAATTAGAGAACCTTCAAAGTACGCAATGCGACTCAAATCCAAATTCTTGAGTAAACCATCTAAGCTAGACTCACAATGTGTGTGTAAAGGTTCAATCACAGCTTGACTCATAAGTTAGCCAACTTAATGATTTCGTTTAGAAATTGGGATCGATGGGTCAAAACAACCTAGATATCTCAAGTATGCTCTGTAATTGCTTTATTTTGTGCTCAGTATGGTATGATTTTTCTTTTCTTTTTCTTGTCTCTTTTGCACTTTTTTTTGAACTTTTTCTTTTCTTTTTTTCAACTCACCTACCCTTTAAGGTAGCATTTCTCCTCATGGTGGTCCAAATACTCGCCCATGGGTAGCTTCACGCTTATCGGTTATAGGTGATTTATTTTCTTTCTTTAGAGACTTTTTTTTTTTAATTTCTAACCATACCATACATCATAACACTAGCAAATCAAGATAGATATCTAAGCAAACAGTCATTCATCGACATGCAATTTCTTCAACTAATCACCTTGTAAACTACTTAAGTTTTCACTGCTAAAAACCTATAATTGAGTGCTTATGAGTCAAACATAGATCAACTACTCAAGGCATCAGATAAAAGTAAATTGGGCACTTATCGTTTCTAAAATTTCACCCATAAACAAACAGTATCATCATAGGATTTATGTTTTACTATCAAAGACTAAAAACAAGAATTTTTTTTTTATATATATGAATAAATAACAAGTAAACAACATGCACACACCCCAAACTTAAAACTTGCATTGTCCTCAATGTAAGATAAAAAATAAAGAACAAGAGTGAGGAACAACACTACCGTGCATGAAGTTGATCAGGCTCTTGCTAGCTAGAATTTGGTTGCGCGGGCGTTGTGTGTTTCGTGCTACCTGCATAAATAACACGCAAATTAATAAATAGCACACAATAAACATAAAAATTAAAAATAAAGTAAATAATAATAAAATAAATACAAGGGTTTCTTCCCCGCTAGCGCTAAGTTTAACGTCTTCAGCCAGACGCAACCACCCAAATGGTGGTCATGGTAGCCTTTTCTTTTGTATCCACAAGCTGCTTTGACATGAAAAAGATATCTTGAAAGTTGTGGTAGTTTATCCAAATACCCCTTACTGCTGCTTGGTCATGGAGGAAGTAATCTGACCAATCTATATTTCTAAGGACTTCATTGTTGCCCTGATATTTTTCATGTGTGTCTTCATATTGTCTAGCCTTGACTCATTCTTCTCAAACCTTGCTGAAGTATTAGCAACTAACGTGCTCACGAAATCTTCTAAGGAATATTTTTGCTCAGCTCTTTGATAATCAAAACCAGATTAAGGCTGCAAGGTATTCTCTGTGTTAGCATATAACGGGTTTGGATGATAACGATTAGGCACATGATTACTTCTATAGCTGTTGAAGTTTCGATTGTTCACATAATGGACTTGCTCAGTGTTCGGGTTTCCTTCCAATAACAACCTATTTGTAGCTGCCGCTGATTCAATAGGTGATACTCGTGGATTTTTCAGGGCTGCTACTTGAGTGGATAAGGTGGAAATCTGAGCTGTAAGTGCCACCAGAGGGTCCACTTCATATATTCCATCCACTTAGAGCTCCCCCAGCTGCTGCATCAACCACAGTCATATTCGAACCATTCAGCCCATTATAGAACAACTGAATCTGGACCCAGTATGCATAATCGTGTTGTGGACATCTTCGTAATAGATCTTTAAATCGCTCTCATGCTTCATACAAAGTCTCAGTCTCCAGCTGCTTAAATATACTGATTTCTGCTCTCAGTTGAGCTGATTTAGCTGGTGGAAAGAATCTCTCAAGAAATTTTGTGGCCATATCCTGCCATGTCATAATATTCCCCGTTTGTATTGATTGAAGCCAATCCAACGCTTTATCCCGTAAAGAGAATGAGATATGCGTAGCCTGATGGCCTCTTGACTCATGCCATTCATCTTTATAGTATCTGCGATCTCCAGGAACATCCTTAAGTGCAAGTTGGGATCTTCTACAGCTGAACCCCCAAACTGATTTCTTTGTACCATGTTGATCAATGCAGGTTTTAGCTCAAAATTGATGGCGTTGATTGGTTGATGGGCAATCCCAGAATAGGTATCATCAATGACAGGCTTGAAGTGATCTCTGATTGCCACCTGACGTGGATTGATTTCTCTGTTTTCAGCTGTCATTGCTTCTTGTTCAATTTTCCTTTCTTTCCTTATTTTCCTCGCTGTTCTTTCTATTTCAGGTTCAAACAGGAGCGAGTCGAGACTTGTGGATTTTCGCATTCACTGAAGCCCCAAAAGAAAAAGAAAAAAATCAATAAATCAAATAAATACAAATAAATACAAAATCAATACAAAAAAATAAATACAAAACAAAAATAAACTAAAAATAAAAGATAAAATTCTAAATTAAAGCTAAGGTTACTTGGTAGTACTATTAATGTGAATTAAACAACAATCTCCGGCAACTGCGCCAAAAACTTGTTGTGATATTTTATATCGTACCACAAGTGTTACGATGTCAAGTTTTAGTATAAATGAGTTTAGATGTCGAATCCACAAGGATTGCGTTAACTCGCACTAAATACTACAATTGATAATCCTAACTTTATTTAGAAAACAAATAATAAAGATTTTAGTAAATAAATATAAAAATAATTATATAGGAGGGACTAATACGATAGAGATTCTAGATCCTGATTTCACCTAGTTGTCGCACATGTATTTGTCATGCTAATTAATCCTTGTTCAGTTATATTGTTTATAAGTCAAGATTCCAAAAATATCCACTCCCTCTCTCGAGCATCAGTGAAAATATTATCGACTATAGACTTCGATATCTCTATAAAAATCTAGTAGTTAACAACTCATTACACTTTGTAATTCTATATTAACGACTTTAAAGGAACTTATATATTCTCTCGAACTCTATAAAACTCCTAGGTTATATTCTCTAGATCTATTCAAAATCCATTCTCTCGATTGATAGATTCTAAACATATATCATCATATTGTGGCCAGCAAACACAAGGCATTAAACTCAAGAGAATACAAATAAACTGAATAAGACTTCATAACAAAATTGACAAACAATTACAAGGTTCAAGCATCAGTTACATCATTATCCAAAATTAAGGAGTTTAGTTCATGACAATAGATAAAAATAATAAAAATAATTAATGAATCTAATGGAAATCATTAGAGTTCTAAGAAAGAAACAAGAAAATAAAACCCGAATTGAATCTCTTCCTCTTCGGACGTCACCGCCTTCGTCTCCTTTTGTTGCTATTCAATCCTCCTCCTTGAATCTCTCTAAAATATGTATTTTGGTGTTTTATGTTGTGTAGTAGTTCATGTGGACGAACTAATGTATTTATAATAGAGCCATGGAGTCATTGGGTATCTTAAAACCCTAAAAAATAAAATTCTGGAACGCATGTCAGGTATGTACGGGGCGCGTGTGTTTGGCTTTCCTGCAGCGCCACGGCGCCAAGCACTCTGTTCTCTGTATGGGCGTGGTTCTGCCAAGGGCGCTGCGGCGCTTGAACTTGGGAGCTACGACGCCAATCTCTCGACCTTTTGTATGGAACGCGTGATAGCTTGAAGGCGCTGCGGCGTCTGGTGATTGTCGTCGCGGCGCCAGTGAGAAATCCTTCACTGGTGTTGCGCCTCCCGTTCTGTGCTCCCGTGCGCGTTCGATGCATCTGTATGGTCCCAAAACACGTATTTACTCCATTATTGATGTTTTAATGCTTCCTACAAATAAGACATAAAAGAAACTAAAATATATTAGATGACTCGAAACATAACAAAATAATAAGTTAAGAATGCCGGAATAAGTGGGTATGAACCACACTTTCACTTATTAACTTCAAAGTTGTAGATCTTTGAGTCATCTTTAATTGGAACTTGAATCACCAATAAAAAGTTATGGCCAAAATACGACAATTACGCAAAGCTGAAATTTCTGAAATTGTACTTCGTTAGAACACCATTTCAAGTTTCCAATCTCCAAAATCAAAATGTCAAATCCAGTTTTTGCCCTTATTTGTTCCATGTTTCATCCTGATTGATTCTATTAAGTCCCGATTTTATTTTATCTGTAAAATAAACTAAAAAACACATCAAATGTTCATAAAACACGAGAAACTATACAAAATATTAAGTAAAAGGGGCGGTAAATATTGATATATTTTCCGCTCATCAATGTATTTGTTGAGGAGCAAAGATAAAGCTATTGAGAGCTTTATACACTATAAGAACGAAGTTGAAAATCAACTTGGCAAGAAAATCAAAAGAATCAGGAGTGATAGAGGAAGTGAATATGTGTCATCGTTTGGTGAATATTATTCCAATCAGGGAAATATTCACGAAACTACTACTCCTTTTTCGCCTCAACAAAATAGGATTGCGGAACGTAAAAATCGAACGTTGAAAGAAATGATGAATGTCATGTTGACAAGCTCTGGCTTACCCCAGAACTTGTGGGAGGAAACCTTACTTTCGGCCAACTACATTCTGAATAAGCTACCTCACAGAAGATTGGACAAGACACCATATGAATTGTGGAAAGGTCACGTACCTTCCTATAAATATTTGAAAGTGTGGGGGTGTCTCACCAAAGTGATGGTTCATAAACCTAAGAAGGTTAGAATATGACCCAAGACTGTTGATTGTATATTCATTGGATATTCTCACAACAGTAGTGCGTATCGATTCTTGGTACATAAATATGAAATTCCTGACATCAATCCAAATATGATAATTGAGTCAAGGAATGCGACTTTCTTTGAAGAGACATTTCCTTGTAAGGACAGACAAAGAACAGAGTCTCTCAAAAGAACTATTGATACTGTCAAAGGCAGTGATCAAGTTGACCAAGAATCAGATCAACTTGAAAATGTTGAGGAAATTGAACTTAGACGTAGCAAAATAGCTAGAACGTCTAAGTCATTTGGACCCGATTTTCTGACATACTTGTTAGAAACTGAGCTTCAAAGCTATAAAGAAGCAATATCTTTTTTGGAAGTACCTTTTTGGAAAGAGGCTATCAATAGTGAGATTGATTCTATCCTACAAAACCTTACTTGGGAGTTGGTTGATCTTCCTCCAGGTTGTAAGCCACTGGGTTACAAATGGATTTTCAAACGGAATATGAAACCAGATGGATCAATAGATAAGTACAAGGCAAGACTTGTCATAAAAGGTTATGGACAAAAAAAAACCTTGATTACTTTGATACTTATTCACCAGTGACTCGTATCACGTCAATAAGAATGCTCATAGCCATAACAACTATATTTAGTCTTGACATACATCAAATGGATGTGAAGACGTCATTCTTAAATGGATAACTGGATGAAGAGATTTACATGGAACAACCAGAAGGTTTCACTGTTCCTGAACAAGAACAGAAGGTATGTAAACTTGTAAAATTCTTATACGAATTAAAATAAGCACCTAAACAATGACATGAAAAATTTGACATAAAGATTTTGTCAAGTGGGTTCAAAATCAATGAGTGTGATAAGTGTGAATACACCAAATCAACTCAAAATGGATATGTTATTGTGTGTCTCTACATAGACGATATGCTGATAATTGGTAGTAGTCATGAGATGATTCAGTCTACCAAGAAAGTATTGACCATCAAATTTGATATGAAAGATTTAGAAGTAGCTGATGTGATCTTAGGAATTAAGATTTCCAGAACATCAGAGGGTATATATTATCTCAGACTCACTATGTTGAGAAGATATTTGAGAAATATAATAAAGGAGATCTAAATGTGGCTAGAACTCCTGTAGTCCTAACTTTTTATTTGTCAAAGAATACTGGTTCAAGTGTATCACGATTAGAGTATTCGAGAATCATCAGAAGTCTGATGTATCTCACAAATTACACACGATTTGATAAAGCTCAAGCTGTAAACAAGCTTAGCAGATATACGAGCCATCCAGGACATAACCACTGGAAAACCATAGTAAGAGTTTTGAGGTATTTGAGAGAAAATTCAAAATATAGTCTGCATTATACGAGATATCCTACTGTTATAGAGGGATACATCGATGCTAACTAGATATATGATACAATGGATTCCAAATCTACGAGTGGATTTATTTTCACACTTAGTAGTGCAGTCGTGTCATGAAAATCCTCGAGGCAAACATGTATTGCCCGGTCTACTATGGAATCAGAGTTCATAGCATAAGACAAAACAACGGAAGAAGCGGAATAGCTTCGAAATTTCCTAGAGGATATTCCAAATTGGCCCAAATCAGTGTCAGCGATAAGCATACATTGTGATAGTCAATCGACTATTGGGAGAGCCCAAAATATAATATATAATGGTAAGTCTCGACACATACGTCGCAGACATAATACCATACAACAACTGCTCTCAAGTGGCATAATTTCGATAGATTATCTCAAATCAAAGGAAAACCTAGCAGATCAACTTAATAAAGGTTTACCTAGAGAGCAAGTTGAGAAGTCATGGATGGGAATGTGTTTGAAGCCTATAAATTAAGAATTGTCACTATGGAAACCAAACCTAGCTGACTAGAGATCCTAAGATCTAGGTTCAAAAGGGACAACTGAAACTTTGTGCAATTCAAAACAAACACTGTAGAGTTTTATACTCTTTCCCATTCCTGTAATGACGCAGAGTGTTGTCCGTCCAGGCTAAAATAAGCTAAGGCTTTTAATGATCACTATATTAGGAGAAGAGTCCTAATGGGGGTAAAGGCAGATTACCGCTTTATAGAAGATTACCTATTTCAAGTGAGAATTGAGGCCGCTTCCATGAGAGTTTTTAAAGGCTGAATTCCCTAAAGTACTTGATGAATCCAAGACCAATATTCATGGCCGAAATGAACACAACCGTAGAACGAGAAATGGTCGAAGTAAAGCTTTGTGTTGGCAATTGTCTTGGTTTACATCAATGGCAGAACAGTTCAAGAATATGGGTCACTGGTTTGCCAAGTAAATCCGAGTGTCATTCACTAAGAAAGGTTCAAGGTGAAAGCTACATATTTCGATGCAGTTTTATTTTACGGAAACTCTCTTAAGTGTCTGCATTAATATTTAGAGAATCATGGGGGATTATATTAAATTCTCTAAATATATAGTTTAAATGTAGGAGAGACATGTCCCTTAAGAAGTGTCTTATGGGAAAGGCACAAGTTGAAGGGACATTTCCTCTAAATTGGAAGAACACACCTCTAGGCCCCAAAATGTATAAGGAATAGGTATAACCCTTAGGAGGGTTACACCCTAAGCTAAAGGGTGCCCACAAAGGTACTCTTCCATGCCTATATAAGGGGGTTTAGGTTTATTCTCTCCAATATGAGATTCCTACATTTACAAATCATTCATTTAGAATAAGAGAGTCAAGTTAATAGAGAGTTTCAACCATTTTGTCCTTGTTCAAGTTCTTGTTAAAGGAGTGCCCCTTCTACAAGAAGCATCCAAGTAATACTGGGAGAACGTTAGCCACAAAACCATCCATAGAACACCGAGGCGGGGCTAATAAGTTCTTAAGGACAGAGTCAACTCGACTTGGACCAAGTTTGTGTTCGTATTCATCAATCAGATATAAATACGATCCGGATTGGCACTCCGAGCAATTCCATTTTCCATAATATTACTTATTTATGGTATTACTTCTTGCTTTTATATACATATTTGATCTAATTACGATTAGATTGAAACTAAATATGATTTAGTGATGTGTATATATTAGACAAAGACCCGATAATATATAATGTAGTGCGCAGTTACAAAGTAGTTTGTAATTGACATTGGGAAGTGTCACTACTAGAAGTATATTATCAAATAAAGTTTCTGATCAAGATTTACTAACAATGATCGGTTAGTAAAATCTGCTGAGATCAGTACACCTCGTATATCGAGACTTGGTCTGATGGTTTATCCCAATGAACCATGAGTTTGGGAAGACTCGTATAGACGTGTAGGTGTTTATATTAGATAAACACTGAACGAATCACCGAAGATTTCCTAATAGATGATACACCAACGTCAATATGAATCTTCTCGGGTCAAGTGAGCATAACGGTCTTTTGACTTGAGATTCCACTGTGGATGTATGAGGTATCCTCCATAATTTGATGGTAGCCACGTCACCGATCTATTTAGATCAGACCTCCGCCTGTTCGTTGGGTGTGGAGTGATCCTCAAGATATCCTATGCGTATCAAGATATGATCTGTCAGTTCTGTGTATAGAGCATAAGTATTCAATATGGAATTAGCAATCTGTTAAATCCATGGGCCCGTGGTACATTGTAGAAGTAAGTTCTAAGTGTTTTTAAGAGATTGCTAATAGAATCATCGACGGGATTATACCTATAGAGATTTGACATTTTTATCTATATCTCTGGAATAATCTGAATACCTGTGATGAATGGATTATACGTATGTGATGATCTCGACCTGTATGATTCAACGATTTCATTTGTGGTCGTCATAATTTACGGATGGGTAGATTATGGACACAAAATTGGATTTCGTGATGGATATGCCTGAATCTAGAGAGTCTCACTAATGAAACATACTCGTAGAGCACTAGGGCAACTATTATAAATAATATTGATTATTTATAAATCATTTAACGGTTAAATGAAAAGATACATGCATAGGGGCTATTCGGTCATTTCCAAGTTAATGTGTATTTGGATTAAATACTTGATTTTATTAAACACACATTAATTTTTGGTCAAATAAAGTATTTGACACATGTTCCAAATATATGTATTATGGAATATTTAAAGTAAATATGATACATGTATTTAGATATTTGTATTAATTAATTATCTAATTATTTAATTGTTAAATAATTAGAATAATTAAATATATTTATCTTTATCATCATTATTCTTTTAAATGGCAAAATATGATTGGTGCACATGTATTTTACTTTTTAGAAAAGGTAGCAAAATTGAATTTGGCTTCTTTAATATTGATTAAAAATTACCAAATTTTTATTTCCAAAAATGTACAATTTCGTTCCTAACCCTACATATATAAGGGTTTCATTTTTCATTTTTAACTTGTGTGTTAAGCTTCCAAAAATATTACAAAAGAGAGTTGAGAGAAAAATGTGAAGAAAAGAAGAAGATTTGAAGAAAACTTAAACTTTTGTAAGTTTTTTTCAATTCCTTTTCAACTAGAAAAATATTTCTAGGGTTCCAAGCTTTAACATATGATGTTTGGTTATTTCTATACTTTTTTAGTTTTGTAATATGATAGGTTGGAAGCATGAATGAAAGATGTATGCATGTATATAAACAAAGTTTGCTTATTAATAGTTAATAAGCACATTTTTGTTCATTAGATGATTTGGTTGCCATTCTAGAGTTGCTTAGCCACTCATAAATGCTCTCAAATTGTTCTTGAGTTGTTTCATGGTGGTGAGATTTGTTTGGTGTGGTAAGAATTGAATTAAAGTATTGAATTTGTTTAATTTGATGTAATTTGTCAATTTATGGAAATTGTAAAATTAGGGTTGATAACCCTTTCCAAATTTGGGGCTTTTCATATATGTGTGGTAATTTGATGTATATATGATGTATATTAAATTTTGGATTGATTGGATTTGATCTTGACATGTTTTGAACTAAAAATGACCAAATTGCAAATCCTGGAAAATTAAGGGACCTCTCGGCAATTTGGGAAAAATTGTTTTCTTGAATTGCAATTTGTATTTTCATGTATAAGACATGTATAAATCATTTTGGTAGTGATTTGGAATAACCTAATTATGTATTTGACAAATTAGGACTAAAATGATCAAAATGCAATGTTTAGGGGCATTTCCGTAATTACTGAAAAATCTGGAAAATTTTCAGATTTATGTTTTAATGTATATTTGATGTAAAAATCATTTTGGTATTGATTGGAAATCACCTAAGCTTGTTTTGAACAACTTAGGACTAAAATGATTAAAATTGAAAGTTTTGGGGTTGTATGGTAATTTACTGAAATTATGATTTTTGGGTTAAAAATTTCTATTTTTGAGTATTGAGTGATTAAAATAAATAATTTTATTTTAATTTCCCAAGAAAATTAAAGAAATGGGAAAAATTTGATTTTCCCGCATTCCGCTGCCTAACCCGGGTATTTTGCCCAAAACCCCAACAAAGATGGTATCAGAGCATGTCTGAACCTGAACACATGATGTGCATATGCCTTTAAATTCAATGTTTAATTATGTCTTTACTTTATCAAATGCTTGTATTTAATTAATTTGATTAAATTAAATGTGTAACATCTTTGCGGAAAATCCCTAATTAATAAGGTTTTAAAGCAATATGTATTGGATGCATATTTCTTGGTCCGTCTTGTCAATATGGTTTATGGATATCTGTTTTATGGCTGCATCCGAGAAAGTGCCGAAGCAGTGAGAGTGTAGTTGATAGAAATTTATCTATACCGGATGTATATGTGATACTAGATAAATTCAAGCGAAAGCGGAAATCCTGAACATGCCAAAGCTGTCAGGACTACGCAAGTATCTTGAATTTATCATTGACAAGTTTAACCTTGGTACGCCTCCTTGTGAACGTGCCAAAGTTGTCACAACGAGAAACGACCAGGACCGGAACCTAGGAGTCACTAGTGAGTGATTGACAATGAGTTGTCTACCTAATGAATATACGTAGGCGAGAACATGTCAAAGCTGTGAGTCGAAATATATTTATGGGGTCCACCTCTCACTATGGAATTCAATTTAATCATTGAATTCCCGTTTTCCATTGGGGATTACGGTATTACGTAAAATAGTGGGAGATACTGTTTGGTTAAAAATTCCATAACTAAGGCAGTGTGTAATATTATGAAAATTGCTGCTTATGTTTCCTTTATTATATTGTGTTGATAGAATTAAAACTTCTAATCCACTGCATGCATATTATTTGTATATGTTTTCTGACTTTCCTTATGGTTGCAGATTTCTAGAATAGGTTTTAGATTTAGAGTAGGCTTGGATATTGTTAGATTTAGAGTAGGCTTAGATTTCTAGAATAGGTCTGATACGAGATCACACTACATATCCTTATCCATTTAATGAATATTGTATTCAGAAAGTGATTAAATCTCATTTAATCAAAGATCGTCATTGGACCATAGATTTATTAAACTAATACATTAGATGTATGTAGTTGTATGAATTAGAAATTGCCTTGGATAGTTTTCTTTACTTCGTAACTTAGTTAATGAGTTGTCATGACTTAGTTACGTGTTTCTAAAAGAACACATATTGAACGTCTTGAATGGTTCGAGAACTTTTAATATGTTTCTGATGAAATGCGAATATAATATTTTGACTGGTTCAAGGATATTTGATTTGAAGTTTTGAAAACTATATCATTAAAATTCATCGCGAGTCTTTGAATTGTTCAAAGATGTTTGATATGATCAAACATATGAATTTATGGCAATTAGTTCTAAGGTTATTCAATGAATATGATTCTTACTTAATATTATTCTTCTACGATTCCATCGTGATGGAATTGGTCAGTGGGAGAAATCGAATCTTATATGATTTGATTCGTTTGATATTGAGTGTTACCGAATTAGTTTCAATACTCTTGGGGATATGCTCCAGTAACTCTAATTCGTTTTTTAATTATGGTTCCATTAGTTTCTATAGTTACGTATATGATATGTATAGGTAGAAAATTCGAATCTTGAAAAGTTTGAGATTTGAATCTTTCTTTTGTATAATAGTTATATAATTGAAAGTACTTGCGCCTCGAAGGTACAAGCAAAAGTTTATCATTTATTCTATTTAATAGAATATTGTATTTTATTTGATAGAATATTTTTTCTACGATCTCGAGTAATAAAACTGTTTTATTACTTGGTGTGTAACATCAGATGATGACATTGCAGAAAAGACTTGACTTATTGAAGTCAAATGTGAGAGTGATAAACTATAAATGGAACTGCATAATTAATAAGATGAAAAGACCCCTAGACAGCTTCCATATAAGTCCAATAGGATGTCATAATCATTTACAAAGTATTTGATACTTAATGGTTCTCATGTTTTCTTATCGAAGAAAATTATAGTGGGAGCGATATTTGATATTGGTTTCAGAAGTTAGCATTGAACCATAGATCTAAGATTGTTCGTAACTTACTACGATCAAATTTTGAACTTGATTAAGCTTTTGTTATGAATCGTTCATAAAATGTGTAAATTGTTTGCATGATGACTTGTGATTTGCCGTGAGTTTGTATCAAGCATGTCAACAACGCCGTGAGCAATACATGAATGATAGGATCTACCATTAGATCTTCCGTGTTATGACTCACCACCAGAAATCCGTGAGGGTGGGCTCGAGTAACTCACTTGAGAAGATGAGAAATGAGGCTAGGGTTGTTTTAGAAGAGAAAAACTTTCTTTTTATATGTAGGATTTAGGTTAATTAAATGTACATTTACAAAATTAACCCTAAACCTAATCACACATAAAAGTATTGGCCAATGGTATTTTTGTTACAAAAAAATTATTAATTTCAAAAATTAAATATAATATCAAATATCATTTAATTTTGAAATTAAAACTTAACATGTAACTTATATCATGATATAAATTACATATTTAATTTGTACTAAATCATATTTTATTAAAAATCAAATTCTATATTAAATGATTATCTAATAATCATTAATATAAAAACTATATATTAAACACTTTAATATATAATTTCAAGGTGTGACATTATATAATTATTGATCAAATTAATAATTATATCAATAAATAATTCTTAATTATTTATCATTTTTCAAGTGAGTTCATAATTGGACCATCCAATTATTCCATGGATTCCTATAGTGTAACGAGCTAACACAGGGACCAAATGGACCTACAGTTCTTAGCTCCAATTATCTCGAAATATTAATTAAAACTCTTTAATTAAATATTCTGAATTATTAACTTTAGGTTATTCCACTAAAAACCTAAAGCTGCACTCTCGTTACTGCAGATATATTTTATACCGAAAGTCAACGGTGTACACCGATATATTCACTGCATACAGATTGACCCTCCACGACTATCTCATAGTTAGAGCCGGATCATAATATCTGTTATACCCCTCTAATTATTTTGTGTCATAAGTACCATTGATTCTCTAATGAACGATTTATTCATAACTGTTATGAATATTGAAAAAGTCTCTCAAATTTGGTATATGTTTTTCCAAAAAGCTAAAGCAAATTTTGGAGGGAAATTTGCATTAATTGCTCCCAACCACTCCCATCACTCAACTTTGACACTTGATGGACAAGTGATGTAAGTTGTAATGTGACTTGTGGGCCCCACTTTAATTCAAAATCCGAGTGGGCCCGCAAACACATTCCGGGCTCGGGTTCGTTAATTCCGAATTAACGAATTTTCCGTTGCGACTTAATTAAATCAAATTTAATTAAATAATAATGTCTCGCAAAATTATTATTAAAGTAGCTCGCGAATTAATTCTAAATTAATTCGTTCGCCCGAATTAAAATCCAATTTTAATTCCGTTATGAAATCTAATTTCATTTAATATATCGAATATATTATTTTATCGATTAATTACAAATTAATCATTCTCTCTCCTTTTAATTGAATTTTATCCCAGATAAAATCCTGCCGTAATTAATCCTAGATTAATTTTCTGTTCGAGTCTTACATCATCGGTGAATCTTCGGGAAGCGACCCATGAGATCCCTGGATATGTTGGCAGTAAATCCGGTCGTCGGACTATCCGAACACGTGCGTACCCCGTACCATATTTTTACCGATTTACAAGACATGGTTGGCTTCTAGCAAAGCGTCGTGCCTACCCAATTTTCCAGAAATATTCTTTAAGGAATATATAATCTATAACAGGCGTAGTATACGTAGTATTGCGTATTGCGATCCAGTATCAGATGTCACATGCAAGGCCTGGGGCTGGAATAGTGTCTGCCCCGTACGAAGCATATATCGGATCACAAGAAACTAGTCTCTATAATCGGATAATAATGACCTTGTCATATTATCTCGATAGTTGCAACATAATAGAGAACCGGTTCTGTATCCCTGCGTGATCATCATCTCCATATGACTGAAGTGATACTTCTGTCTTGACATCACACCCAATACACTACGATTCTCAATAAACCCAGAAGAGGCGTACACAGAACCTGTTAAAGTCCCGGACGACCAAAACCAAAGCGTATTGATTGTCACAAGTACCAGCGATGCAAGTTTCAGGTTAAGACCAAATACACCTACCCTGATGCGGATTCCCATAGACACATAGTCATACTACCAATGGGACTCCGCGGGGTCTATCCAGAGCGAAGGTGTTTCCGTACCATCGGCAAACACAACTTCCTATCACACTTGCATAAGTATCAAATACTTAAGTATATGAGAACTATGATTTTACGCTTCCATAACACGCACAAGTACAATACTAGTCTATTCCGCATTATCGATGTCCAGTCTCGATAATACTTCGACTAGGGATATTTAATGATTAAACCTTTGTGGATTGATATTGTCTCATATCTTATAATCTGGAACTAATCATAAGGACTTTTATCATTTATATATACAAGTAATCAAATTATAAAATGATAAAATAGCAATTTTCATTGTCACATAATTAATTTGTACAAAAACTATAATGTCTTTTACAAATAGTGATGCTATGGGTCATAATTGTCCAACAATCTCCCACTTGGCTTATAGCCAGTCACTCAAGCATCTAACACATGGACTATGTACATGTCGCTCAAACTTTTGCTGAGGAATAACTTTCGTCAGCGGATCTGCAATGTTCACATCGCCACGATGTATGATCTCACGAATTAGATGGAAACATCGAAGAACATGCTTGGATCGTTGATGAGACTGCAGTTCCTTAGCCTGCGCTATAGCCCCGTTATTGTCACAATACAATGGAACAGGCTCAGCTGCTAACGGAACTACTCCTAATCCAATTAGGAATTTACGGATCCAAACTGCCTCTTTTACTACTTCAGCTGCATCAATATATTCCGCTTCTGTTTTTGAATCGGCAACAGTCTCTTGTTTGGAAGATTTCCAGCTTACTGCTCTGTTATTCAAACAAAATATGTACCCGGATTGTGACTTACAGTCATTTTTATCGGTTTGGAAACTTGCATCGGTATACCATATTACCTCAAGTTCTCCATCTTCATAGATTAAGAAAGCATCATTAGTTCGTCTAAGATACTTAATGATATTCTTAACCGCCATCCAGTGACCATCACCTGGATCGGCCTGATAGCGACTACACATGCTCAAAGCATACGAGACATCAGGTCGCGTACATATCATGACATACATGATCGATCCGACTGCCGAAGCAAACGGGATCCAACTCATGTTGTCTCTCTCATCTTGAGTTTTAGGACACATGTCCTTAGATAGAGTGACACCATGTGACACTGGCAACAGTCCCCTCTTAGACTGTTCCATGTTGAATCTCTTCAACACTTTGTCAATATATGTGCTCTGGGAGAGACCAAACAGTTTTCTAGATCTATCCCGGTAGATCTTTATTCTTAGAATAAAGGCTGCTTCTCCCAGATCCTTTATGGAAAATTTTAATGAAAGCCAAGCTTTCACCGATTGTAGCAGGGGAATGTCATTGCCAATTAGCAATACATCATCAACGTAAAGGACAATGAATGTCAGTACGCTCCCACTAACCTTCTTATATACACAAGGATCATCCTTGTTTTGAACGAAATTATATTCTTTTATGATCTCATCAAAACGTTGGTTCCAAGAACGCGATGTTTGCTTCAATCCGTAAATGGATCGATTTAACTTGCAAACCTTGTCTGCATGTTTAGGTACGACAAAACTATCAGGCTGTTGCATATAAACATCCTCCAAAAGGTTTCCGTTAAGGAAAGCGGTTTTGACATCCATCTGCCACATCTCGTAATCGAAATATGTAGCAATAGCAAGCATTATCCGAATGGATTTAATCATGGCAACAGGTGAAAAAGTTTCGTCGTAATCGACACCATGTCGTTGTCGATACCCTTTCGCTACAAGCCTAGCTTTATACGTTTGTATGTTGTCATTCGTGTCAGTCTTCTTCTTGAAGACCCATTTGCAACCAATAGGCTTTATGCCTTCTAGTGCATCAACCAGTGTCCAAACTTGGTTGGTGTACATGGAATCCATTTCGGATTTCATGACATCTTGCCATAAACCGGAGTCGATACCTTGTATCGCTTTCTCATACGTAGTCGGTTCGTCTTCCTCAATAAGATTAATATCCACATGAGGTGAGATCAGAAACCCATACCTCTCAGGTTGTTTTCTGACTCTCTCTGATCTACGCGGTCCTTGTGTATTCAAAGATTGTGGTACAGTCTCATCCCTGATGAATTGTTCGTATTCCGTTAAGGATTCTGTGCCAGGAACAGAATCACTCCGATTTTCATCGAGTTCTACTTTCCTCCCACTAACCACTGCATTTAGGAATTCCATCTCAAGGAAAACCGCATGTAGAGCAACAAATACTTTGTTCTCTTGTGGGTTGTAGAAATAATATCCTTTTGTTTCCCTAGGATAACCTACAAATAGGCATTTATCCGATTTGGGTTCAAGTTTGGTACTTTCCAAACGTTTAACGTATGTCCGGCAACCCCAAATCTTCAGGAATGAGAAACCCGGTTTCTTTCCTGTCCATATCTCATACAGAGTCTGTTGAACAGACTTTGACGGAACCTTATTCAAAATAAGTATTGCATTGTTCAATGCATATCCCCAGAAGGAGATAGGTAGTTCTGTGTGACTCATCATCGACCTTACCATATCTAACAAAGTTCGATTTCTCCGTTCGGACACACCGTTTAATTTGCTGAAATATTTCCTTTTTCACCATCATCCAAATCTTTCATGTTTCCAGAAGCGTCATAGTAACTTGAACACATTACTAGAATCATCTCTGCTGCTCCTTTCCAGTGCACATGGATCGTCTTATCTGTCCTCTTTCATGTGTGTATTGAACTTTTTATTCACTTGTCAATCAACCATAAAATTATGGTCGAGGGATTCAATTTATAGAATATGATATTTTTAGTCATAAAATGACTTTTGTCATTAAATATTTCTATCATTAAAACATGATAAATATGTCATGTAATTAAGTTTCCATTTTCTAGAATTTATTTTTAATATAAGATAATAGAAGACGTCGTTTTTACTTAATGACATATTTATTTCATATCTTAAAATGACGTTGTTTTAAACTATTACGATATGACGTAAATCTGTCATGACCTAAATATTATTACTTTTTGTCATGACAGTTCATGAATCAAAATGATTGCTTTAATGCATTATTAATATTTTTATAATTCTAATATTAACCAAAATTTTTTATTTTGTTTTAAGTAAAAACTTAAAAAAAAAAAAAAAAAAGTAAAAAGAGAAAACGACACAGTATTGCTTGACAGCGACTCTTGCAATGCAGTTGCCTCGTGATAAAACGACGACATTGAGCTGGACGTTAAGATTTACTGGGCCTTCATAGACCCAAATTAAAAACCAAGTACCACTATTAGGTTTTACTAGGTGCTAGGGTTTCTTATTTCTCTTATTATTGTTGTTATTTTATCATTAATTAATTATAATTAATAATATATTTTTTGATATTAAATATATATAATTGCTTACATTAATTTACAAAAACATGTATTATCCTAGTTGTACCCATAATCCACTTTAACTGTGACATCCATGGTCCAACTCCTCTCCACCTCATTTATATATCAAATTAATTAAATGGAGGTGGTGTGGGCCCTATGGTGGGCCTACTCAAAAGGTGTTAATGGGCTTGGGCTATGAGCCCACCCAGTTCCCCATGTAATTATTTTTTAGTGAATTATCATTATTTTATGATAGATAAATGTCATCTTTATCTAGAAAATGCATGTTTATCGTTTTATTTTAGATAATTGTCAGCATTATATGACATAAAAAAATCCTAAATTTTATTACACATGGATTTATGACAGTTTTAAAATAGTTATAAAATAGTCTTTACGACAATTATAAATTATCATCTAAGTCAACTTTTTGAAGCAAAGGTCGGATTGTCGAACATAAGGTTTAGATTGCCAAACTTGAGTTTTTTCTGATAAAATACTTCCTGGAAAGGGTTTTACCTGCTATGTCTTTCTCTGAGCTTAGAAGATATATTACTGCAAACTAAGAGCTTTGAAAAAAATGCAATTCCTAAAAAACACTTCCAACTTGTTTGTAATTATTGTTATATTTCCACTTATATAATTTTATAATATAGTCAATATATTCACTTTTATTTGGCATTCACTCCTTATCCATTTACACCTCTTTTATCTCTTTTCATTGAGAATTTTATGTACAAAATGATATGTATCGTCTAATTGGTTTAACTTTTATAATAAAAGTAATAGTTGGTCATATGTTCATGTTTAAAAAGATACTTTTAAGGAAAATGCTGCTTTTCCCGAAGGGCATGTCGCCGAACAAGCAAAGCAGTAGAGACATTGTAGCTACAGTGCCCCTCTATTTTACCTGTTCGTACATGTTCGTCGTACAAAGTAACACAACTCTACTTTTAATTTAGAATTAAGGAGAAATGATGTGTGCAATATAACTAAAAAAGTAATTTAACATGGACATAAATTGAAACAAACTAAATATAACAATAACATGTATACATCAAGACGAAATTTTTCAAAGTAAACCAAACAAAGATGTTTCTCACTAAACGAGGTCAACTACATGAATCTTTTGAAGATATTGTGCTATATCCGAAATCATTGTTTCATTAAGTTTGATGAAACCTAAATCGTTTTTTTTTTCTATCCCAAGTCAACTTATGTTTTCCGTTACCTCGCTTAATATGTGGCAACGCCATTTGCTCAAATCATCTTAGTCGTGTTTCTTTCATCTTCTCCTTGTTTGGTGTTACTATGCATATTTTAATACATCTTGTTCTATTTGTTTATCTTTTTGAAAGATAGACCATATGTATATAAAATACTCAGCATTACTTAGTTGATCTACTTCTCTATCTTCTTGATATTGGTTGGTCACCAATCTTATGTCTGCCGTATTACCTCTACGGCCTTTGTAACTCACACATCATATGTTCAATTTTTACCTTACTTAGACAAAGGCCTTTAGTTTCTAATGTTTTATTTTTCCGTATTTCGAATTTAGCGTATACACTTTCTTTAGACTTATTCACCAGTACTATATGATCATCAAAAAAATATATACAATGACATCTCATCTTATATATACTTAGTAATTACATTCATCACTAAGGCAAGAAAATAAAGGCTCAATGCAGACCCCTAAATTAACCTCTGGTAATAGAAAAGTATCTTTTCACTTATTCTTTAGCCCTAACACAACTTATCTTCATACATATCTTTAATTATTTGAATATAAACAGTACTTATTCTAAATTTATTAATACCATACAAAGGTTTTTTCATTATGCCACTTAACAAGTATATTACTTCTATAGTTGATCTTAAGCCCAATTTGAGAACAATGGGCCACTATTCTAAAGACTTGCTCAAATAGCTTGGAATTAGGTTCCAAGCCTGCTGAGGGTTTGGGCAAAGGCCCTCATTTGTTGTCCCATCACATGATGCCTATCATTTTCCCTTTTGCAGAAGAGATGGAAATGGAATCTTCCCATTTCAAATGTTTGACAAAACACCCTTAATTTCAGTTAACAAGCTTTATTAATTACTAATTAGATTGATTAGAAGAAAGGCAAAGACACTTCCCCCCATAATGGGTGCAATATGCTCTAATCATTTCACCAACTAATCTTTTTGATTAAATAAAGTAATTAAGTTGAGGGTCCAAGAAATTGACCTTTGGGCACGGACAGAGTTTCAAGGCAAATGCACAGTAATCATGATCTTAGCCTTTGAAAAATTTTGCTGCCCTTTAGCCACCCCACTTTTAGAATAAGCTTTAAGCTCAAGAAATGTTCCAGAGCATAGACCCACCTGCTAAAGTTCTTATCACAACCATTATTCCATGCCCATTAGAGAAGAAAGCATATGTAGACTTCTTGTCATATTGAATTGTATCAAATTAACTTCATCGGCTACGTGGCAGGTTAACAACCATTTGATGTAATGTTGTATCAAACAAATAATTTAGATTATACAAGCTGGTAATATCTTTGTTATGGGTGTCACAAAGCAGCCATTACTAATTCTTGAGTAAAACTTATTCTTAGAAGTTCCGCAGTCCGGCTTCCACGTGGGCTAGGTTTTGTATTAGTATAATTAGTTACGGCCGAATATTACAATACCGACGTCACCCTCTATGTCACATAATTATAATTGGGCATGATGTTGGTTCTGATATCATTTGTTACAAACCCATGAATATAACTCAATATCAAAAACCGACTTAAGATGTCAAATAATTAATAAACCACCAGTTAATTCTATATTTAATTGTGGAACCGCATCACATACTAGAATGAAAGGCTAGAGAAGCTTTAGGTTGCCTAGATTGGATTCATAGTACCCAAAATTTCAGCTGAACATAATCATATGGCACAATTCACATTTCAATTCGCCGACAGTACTGAACTTTAATTACTTAAAAATGTGCTAAAGATGTGCTAAATAATTTATTGAAACTATGATCATCACAGAATGTCAATGTCACACAAAAAGGAAAGAAGGATGATAAGGGAAAATGTGCCACTATATAAATCAGTTTGGCTGACAGATGACCCCTATGTGGCTTTTGCTTTAAGCTGTCCTCAAATTTTTATAGCCATTTTTTCATGTGAATATAATCATCATAATCATGGTATGTGGCTTCTCTGTTTTGAATATGAACTTCCTTTAATTCATATTTGATTGCTATCAGAAGACCCCAGCCAATAACTTTGTAGACTTGCTGTGTGTTTTATCTTTTACAAATCATTTATATTTGCAGAATTTAGTTAATTGAACATGGGAAATGAGATGAGCAACAGCAACACATCTGGGCTACAACAAGGTATATTAATATTTTTGATTAGCTTTGTACTTGCTTATAGTGATGAATGTTTGTGAATTTATAAATTTGGTATTCTAATGCAGAAGAAGAGAACAGTACCAATCAAGTTCTGGAAAAGTCTGTGCAAGAAGCTGGTGATGCAGATAGTGCAGAAGTAGAAAATCATAATGCTGCTCTTATTGAAGTTGAAGATCATCGCGGAAAAGATAATGGGGTGGCTACTGATGTACAGAATGGAGCAGCAGATCCTCATGTGAAACCTGAAAGAGGTTAGTGAAGGTACTGAATTCTGGATATTGCATTGACATGATATGTTAACTCATCTTGAGACTTTTGTAGAGGAAAAAGAGACTGAAGTTCAACCTCCTACTGAATCTCTAAAAGTAGAAGTGGAATCAAACAGTATTGGAGCAAGTGATGAAAGCAATGAAATGGAACCAAATTCTATTATGTCCGATGACTCGAAAGAGCATGAGAAACTACCCGGTAATACAGATGGTGCTGAAGGTGAAAAAGAGATCAATAGTTTATCTTCTGATGTTCCAAAAGAAGCAGGGGATCCTCATATTTTAGAACTCATATCAGATGAAAGAGGTTAGTGAAGTCTTCTTTTTTAATTCATCTTCTTTTGTTCACTGAGGTTAGTGGATTCTCAATGTAAGCATAGATAAGCTAACTGTCAGCTGATGTTTCTTCACTGAACTCGAGCCTTGTTGTTTCTTATAGAACAAGAAACTGCAGTTCTTGTTCCTGCTGAATCTCCAAATTTTGAAGTTAAAACAAATAACGAAGCTGGATGTGAAATTAGTGACACCCACTCAACTCCTCCCTTCAAACATTCAGAAGATCCTGTGGCACAACAAGAGTCAATTTTCTCGGAGAATCTGCCGCCAAGTAGTGATCATCAGCTTGAGAAGCAAACTTCCTTCAAGAAAGGTTAGTTGATTGTTGCCACTAATAGAAATATCACTACTTACGAAAATACAATTATATGTAAACATAATACCTTCATATTGGTAACAGAGGAAGATGGAATAAACATGTCAACTTCTGAAACAGTATCTTCATGGCATGATCCAGAGCCTCAAGAATTTGAAGATTTAAAATTTGATAAACCTGAATTGGCTAAAATTCCTGATGATCCACCTACACAAGATAGCAACGAGTCAATGCATATTCAAGATGATATATTAGGATCAAACTTGAATTGGACTAGTGAAGAGAATGGTCACCCTATAGGTGCTATGATATCGAATGATTTGGATGGAACTGTTGTTTCTGGTTCCAATCCAGAGGTGGAAATGGAAAAAGATGATTTGGCTGTAAAAGAAACAACATCCGAAGAAGAAGTATCCTGTAAAGATAACATAGAAATTAAAGATGGGGATGAGATTGGCAATGGTTTTGGTGAAGGAATCAAATGCAATGGTCAGATACCAACTGAGAGAAGTCCAGTTAGCACTGATTCCCCCAAAGCAGAATCAGAAGTAACTTCCATGGATGAGTCACTAAATCCCCACATAGAAGTTTTTGAATCTACAAATATCTGTGTAGTCCTTGCTGCAGAAACTACACTGACAGAAAAAGAGTCCGAAAAAGGTGACGATAAACCTGGTGGTTACACAACTCAGTCTGGAAAGGAGTCAGTTAAAGAATCAAAGGCTGATAGTGAAAATGTGTGTCAGTCTGATTTGTTGATGATTGAGACCAAAGGAGAGAACAACCAAAAGAGAATTGAAGATTTTACTTGCCGCGGGGGCAATGAGGATTGTATCGAGGAGGCAAAGGTTGGCAAGAATGTTCACCTGGTTGATGGGCATAATGATGAACAGAATGAGGCTTCTGTGGAAAGTTTCCAAGACTCACAAAAAGAAGCTGAGATGGTTCCCGAATCAGGAATTGTTTCGACAGAATCTTCTCTTACAGATTGCAAAAGAGAAGAGGTGTCAGAGAAGAGGCAAATCATTGAAGAAATAGAGGAGAAAACTATTGCTTCATATGGCATTCAAAATAATGCAGAAGGAAGAGAGAGTGGAGAACAAGGTTTGCCTCACTTCCTTTTGAAGGCGCTAATGGAACAAGAAGAAGTATCTCTTTCGAAGGCTCCAGTTCCTCATGTCCAGCCTCAAGATAATCAACAGAACAATGAAATGCAGTCTAAAAATACCCAGAGCAGCAATGATTCTATCTCAGAGCTGAAGTCGGAAAGCAATGGTGATTTCCTTGTTGCCGAAGCTTCCTGTTTTGATTCCAAAAACTTGATGGCAGAAACTTCATACTCAGCAGCTGAATTAGCAATTGAGAAACCTGAGCAGGCGCAACATATAGCAAAGATTATGATGGTGGCAGGAGAAGCTAACACTCAGGTAAACAATCTCAGTGAACAATGTGCAAAAGTTGAAATGCCAGCCTTTGCAAGTGATGACTATCAGGTACAAGAAAGTGTTGGGAGGTTCAGCACTGAATCAAATTCCAGCAACTCTAACACTCATGCTCTAATGCAAAAGTCTCCGAGTTTTGGCCTTGATCTCAGAATTGAAGCCAGGACAGAAGAATCAGATAGAACCCCATTGCTGTGTCAAGACAAGACTGCAACTGGAGACTTTTCGGGTGAACAAGAAGTTAGTCTTATTAGTCCAATTGCACATACTCATTATGATCAAGATAAGCTTCAGTATCAGGCAATGCCGGTGGAAGAAAAAGTTGTTAGGATGGAAAGAAGCGATTCTGAGAAGTCGAAAACTCCATTCTTAGGCTTATTGAAAGAAGAGGAAGAGGACCATATCATTGTAACCCCACAGAAACATGAGACCATCAATGCTGCAGCAAAGAAGGCAAACAAGGAATCCTTGAACTTGCACACTAAGGAAGTTACAGCAACAAGTAGAGAGAAGCGAAAGCCGAGATCTTCCCTCTTCACCACCTGCATGTGTTGCACCACTGTAACCAATTAAGTACCTTAAAAAGTTTACCAGTTCTTCTTGATTATTGTAACTTTGACACATTGTTTTCATTTCTTTCCCTCTCTCTTTACACTGGTTCTAGACTTGCATTGCCTTGTGATGCAAGTTATTAAAGTGTAATTTTTTTGAGTTCTTTTATTTGTTTGATTGTTGGAGAGAATTTGTAAGGCTTGAAGAGGAAATTGTAACTTTCCTGGTTGTAATATCTATTCATTTTATTTATGGTTATAAAATATATGATGTTGGAGGTTTATGATTTATCTATTGAGAAAAATTAACTTTGTTTCTTCTTATGCTCGTGTTGGAAATCAATGGATAATCAACATTATTTCCATTCATAGAACACCCATGATGGCTTCATTTTTGGAGGGGCATGAGGAAGTCAATAAGCTTCCAAATGCATGTGATTAAATAGTAATCAATGATTTCAAATGTATGTGATTAATCAATGCTTCCAAATACATGTGATTAAATAGGAAGCCATGCATGTGATGATATAATAACATTGACTTCCCTCTCTATCTCCTGTATATATGAGCATTTGCTCATTTAGAAGAGAAATTAATTAAGTTTGATTAAGGGAATCTCTACAAATAAGGTATGCAATTGTGTTTTAAAATATTTAGATTTATTTCAATGTGTTTGTAAATAAATAATAAACTAGTAATGCATATGGGTTAGATCTTAAGTGGATAATTCATGGATTTGTTCCATGTTATTTAGGGATATTGTTCTTAATATTAGTATCAGAACCTTGATGCATGTATTCTAATTAAATTGAACAAAAATGAATGATTATGTATAAAAAAAAAAAGGAAGAACTTGCATTCTGTCTCATTTTTCAAAAATAATATTTGTCCAATTTTGGACCTTAATATCTTACTGTACAAAATTAATAATGGCATGTTGTAAGATGTTTTGAAAAATAGGACATGTGATCTTTAATTAGGTATATAATTTTCTTAATTTCGATTAAAATTGAGTAAGTTATGGACCATATAAATGGCTAGTCGAATCTGATTTTACCCCGAAAATCAATCCCATAAATCAAAAACGACTTGCCATCCGCGTCTTAGAAATTCTAACAACATATCATCTGGCAACGATGTATGATAAGCGCTGAACCAGATGACATGTCGATTGCATCTGGATAAATCGACATATTGATTTCTTATAAATTGAACAACTAACATGTCGTATTGGTACACAACTACAAAACGACATGTCATCTAAGTGGTGTAATATGCACGCGCACGTGCAGGGCGTAGAAGTGCATGGTGGCCCGTGAGAGTGTGTAGGCGCATATGTCGACACGTGGCGGCATGTGACAGCGCGTGTGGGTCATGTATGCATCAGTTTTCTCCGGTAATTTTGATCTATCATGATTTAATGTCTAATCCTTTTTGCATAGTGTTCTCACTATTATAATCCGCAATGATAAATTTATTTTATCATAAAAACTTTGTGTTTATATACTTTAATGATTATCTTTATGATATTTATTTATTTTTACTAATGTAACTTTAAATTTTCATTGCATTGATTTTTCCTTATATTTGTTACAGTAAAATCATGATGATAGTTCGAAAAACTGCAAGAAGGGTTATGACATCCGCACACAGAGAAAGACTAATGGACATGTTGTTAGGAATGGATAGATGTCAGATGAGTGAAAGTGAAGATATGATTTCACATATCATCACATTCAATAACATGTTACAAGAGTCGATTTGGGAAGGTAATTAATTAGGGCAGCCTGATAGACTCAAAATGCTACAAAATACTCTCTCTGAGATATGGTAATTACAACTTACTGATATTTAGGAATCAGTAAAGCATACAGAAAAATGTGTGTTATAATAAAGTCATTGAGAGATTGACAACTGAGTATCTCAGGCACAAAGCAAAAACAATGACTTTTCCTTCGATATCTCAAAATTATCGTTATGATCCTAGATTTGCTATAGGATTTTCATGGATGTCCAAAATCAATTATGGGTTACCCCAAGAATTTGAGGATTCGTATCATAAGACATTTATGAGTTAGGACTCTAACACCGGAAAAGTTCTTAGTATTATATATTAGTTTTTCTTTGAAAACATGGTTAATACTACTATGTGTAATTATTTATTATTTCACAATATGTAAAAATTATTTTCATTTCTTTATGAATGGATGTTCTATTTTAAATTTAATTTCAGTAATTAAATTATGAAATGAAATATGCATTAATTGTCACATGATAACATGTTCTAAAAAATTTTAGGTAATTTTTAGAAGATGAGTTTGCATGAATGATTATGTTGATAATATTTTCACATTGAGTCCTTAGATGATGATTGGACACATAATGACCTTTTGACTCTAACCCCATTATAAAATTTTATTAAACATAATTTGTTTCATGAAAAAATAATTAAATGTAAAGCCAAAGTATTAATAAATGTGCATGAATGTCTGTAGAAAACTTTTTGTTTATAAATGGCTTCAGTATCAAAGAATATTATCGCCGAACTCAACAGAGGTGAGAAACTTAATGGGGATAATTTTGAAATTTAGAGCATGAAAATCCAAAATGTGCTAGAAGAACAAAATGTTCTTGAAATCTTGACAATGAACATAGATGAACCTGAAGAGGGCACCACGACCCAACACAGAAGAAACCGTGAGGCCTATGAGGCTTGAAGAAGAAGAACTATATTGCTCGTATTACATGGCTAAGCATCATGGATAATGACTTCATGAAAGTGTTCTGGAAGTATGACCTAACTAAGGACATGTGGTTCATACTAGCTGAGAAGTTTAGCAGTACGTCAATGACTAGACTTAGGTCACTCACGAGCAAGTTTGACACATACAAGAAACGCCCTGAGTTCACTATGTCAAAGAACTTAAGGTAAATGTCAAACATGATTACTGAACTAGCAGATACTGGTCATGTTCTTACAGATGAACAGAAAGTCCAAGTGGCCATTCATTGTTTTCCAAATAGCCGGGAGCATATGAATATGCATTTGACCCACAATGAGCATCAAAACTTTTAATGATGCTAAACGCCACCTAGAATTAGAAAGAGATCGTCTGGTGACTGCTAAGTCAAATATTGATGTGTATATGACCAAAACCAGCAAACTTGGAGGTTCCAAGAAGATAAGAAAATTTCATGGTGGCGAGTTCCAGTTCAGAAAAGAATAATAAATAATTTTCTAGTCGGGAAAGAAATAGAAGTTTAACCAACATGAGAAATGAATTAGTCATTCCAAAAAGAAAAATATGGCAAAGGTTAAATGTTATAACTGTGGCAAGAAGGGTCATTTTACTCGTCACTGCACCAAAGCTAAAAAGACTATGGAGCCATAGAGCATTTAGTGAAGGATAGAGATGCCTTAGTGGAATTTCGATGAATGTCACATAGGTGAAGTAGATATACGTCAGCAACAAATTGCGAGTTAAAGTCAAAGGAGTGGGTACATGCAAGTTAGTCATGCATGGTGGAAAAATTTTACTCCTACATGATGTATTGTTTGCTCGATAACTTAGTGTAGGCACTGCATTTTTGCATATAAGTCCCGATGATGAGCCTCGTGCGGAGGCACTACCTTTTAAGTTACGGAAGTCACATGAAACGGACGTCGGAAGGGAAAAGTCAGAAATCGATACCTCGTTGGATTTAATTCGTTTGCCTAGCCTCGAGTTTGCTTGTCGAACCTCTGTTTTAACTGTTAGCCTTGGCCCAAAACCCCCGCAACCCACACTAAGCCCACCAAAACACTAAGTCCATGCCCATAAGCCCACAAAACCAAACCAAATCACACACCAAGCCTACCAAGAGAGACCTACCCCCGCCATTTCCACAAAAGTCACCCCTCCAACAAACAAACCTACCAAATAACCTTTCTCTCTCCAATCACTAGCCTCACAACCAAAATCACAAACAAGTAAATGCCAATAACATAAAAACCTTAGCCACGTGAAAAACAAAGAATAAGGCCAAATCGCAAAGCTCAATACACCCATGCATGCCAATGATCCCCACGTGAAGTAGCAACAAAATTCAAACAACCCTCATCAACAAAGCACTAGCCATGGATGAAGAAAAAACCCACATGCACAACTCCTTCACCTCACGTCACTACAAGCCACTCCACACAAAAGACAACAAACCAATTAAATAACCCTACTTACACGCACATGCCTCACATCCCATTTTCAACAAAAAGCCAAACCCTAAAGCCACTAACCACTCTCTCATTAATAATTGACCCCCTAATAAATGATCCAACCCTCCAACCCTCCACCAAATAAAAAATAATTTAATAGCCTCCCACCAACCAACAAACCTTCTCCACTATAAAAAGAAACAAAAACCCTAATACCCCATCTCTCATGAAAGAAGATACGACACCAAAAACCCTTAGCCTCTCTCTCTCACTCGGCCCTCTCCCATCTCCTATCACTCTCGGCAAAATAATAGCCCCTTGTTTCAACGCATAAAGCCCTCACACCTGCACCCTCCACTCACGCCTAACCACACAGCCATCGTCAGCCCTCACGCTAAAGTCACCTTCACCTAACCCCCTTAACACCCAGCAAACCATACACCTCACGCATCAACACATAGCCCCCACCCAGCAGGCCATTCACACAGCAGCCTTCCTCAAACCATCGGATTCTGCCCTTGAAACTATCCCAGTCCACTGCCGCAAACTGCCCAATATAAACCCCTCAAACTACCATAAAACCTAACCAGTTCTGTACCCAAACATCATAGAAAATACCCCTGAAACAGCCCATGAAACAGATCCTGAAACAGGCCCTAAGACAGCCCTTGTAACCACCAAAAATACCCCTAAAACAGCCCCTGTAACCACCGAAAATACCCATGAATCAGCCCCTGAGACAGCCCCTGAAACAGCCCCTGAATCAGCCCATGAATCACGC